>UPTC01001870.1:0-12227 GCA_900537255.1 Acanthocheilonema viteae | reverse complement strand
TTTATTGAACAAATCTACTACGTGAAAAGGACTGCGGAGGATTCTAAGCTGGGATAAGTGAATGAATGATGTTGTTTAGAACGCTTGAATGTCAACATTTCCATCAATATTCATTTAAATCCAAGGAATCAAAGAACTGAAGGTTGAGTTGCGGATGAAAAGCATTAGCAAGTAAGGGGGAGAGGAGAAAGCATTACTTCAGAAGACATCCTGCAAAGCTACCAGAATCCTAACTTCAATTTCCATTTTATGTATTAATTACATCATGGATACACGTCTGTAAGCGCATACATACTCCCGACAAATTTCACCTCTGATCAATCATCAATATCTGTTCGTCTGTAGCCATGTACAATGTGGATAACTTAGTTTTTTTTTCAAGTTATCAGTTCATATCCAGCAGAATAGTTTTTGTAAAATCATTGATGATCGATTTGCCCTTCAGATCTGCTAATTCTATTACAGTGATACCATCAAAGAATAGCGAGTCTATCGTGATATTTTCTGTGAAGGATATCAATGTAAAAACATCTCAATGCTTCTCTGCTTGGAAATATTCTTGTTCACTATCCCGAGACTGTAGTAAAGTGACAATTAGGTTACATTTCTAATCTCACGTGAAATGCGTATGTATCTAACGTATTCGGCACTTTTTACTTCAATCCTACCTACCATTGCCAGTAGTATGCTAATTGGGGATGGAAGAAAGAGCAAAGCTGATTAGTTCAAATTTGAATGAATTCCATTCAATTAGTTTGAATCTTAAAGTATCAGCAAGAAACGAGAGGTCGTTTGCATTGTTATCAGTGAAGCTTTGTGAACCTTGTAAACAGTAACATCCAGAGTAGTGCATTGTTATTGATCCTCCCTTAACCCACCATGTTTACTATTTTTCTTCTGCCACCCGATGTAATCACATGTATGTTTGTGTGTGTGTGTATGTGTGTGTATGTCTGTCTGCGTGTGTGTATGTGTCTGTATGTATGTATGCATGTGTATGCGTAAGTATTTTTTCAGCGAAATTGTGATGCAAGTTGAAGCCGTGTTTTGATATTTTTCCATCCCGCCCTCTCATCCATCTACCCACCCAACTAACCACTTACCCATCCATCGACTTACCCAGGGGAACTGATAAATAGGCTTCATGTGAGAGTGTATTGGGTAGTTAAGGACACATCGGTCCCCCGTCTTCTTCCCGATCCTCCTCCACCGCTTGTTTTTAATTTGCAGCCTGCAAGGCATACAACTTCATAATGCTACCTGCTCTATACTATTTTTTGCATTTGAAATTTTGCTTCTCCCCATATTGTTTTCATTAATAAGCTATATATGTATGTGTGTGTGTGTGTGTATGTGCGTCTGTCTGTCTGTCTGCCGATGTGCATGTTGTGTCCTCAACTTTTATTCTGCTTAGAAATGGAAACTGATACTTCCATTGTGGCGCAGTTTCCCTGGAAGATTGTAGCATTTGATCCATCTCGCTCCTTTAACAAGTGGGGCTGGCCATATACGACATTCCCGGGAAACTGCGCTTCGATGAAAATATCATTTTTCAGGAATACACCGGGAAGGAGTAGATATTTCATCACATAATCATTAGTAATGAGATGTTGTGCAACCGCGGAAAAGAGTTTGAAACTTTTGCAAATTCCAAATCTATTTTTCTTCAAAATGACAGCTCTCTCTTGTTTAGGCAATGTATCATTAATTGATTCCGGTTGTCGTCATCCGGTCATTTGACTAATTTTCTCTTGTGGTGATCTCTAATTATTGGTATATAATTAAACTTTTCCTCATTGTTTATTTATTGAAACTGCCAGTTGTGGGCATATTGCAAAACAATTCGTTGACGTTAATTGTTGCTGTTATTGAAGTAAATTTTGCAACTTTTTTTTTCAGAATTTCAGAAAAAAGGAATTCGAAAAGTGGCATAGCTCATTAGTGGCAAGTCGATCTGACCATTCGCTCCCGTTTTTACGGGCATTTCAAGAAGTCAAGATTAGTTCTGATACATTTATCGTGGTCAGGAAAGTTATGGTTAGTAATGATTTTGATCAAGTTTTTTTTTAACAGAGCAATGTTATTACTTCTAACTCCATTACTTTATTTGTGGATTTCTTTGATTTTATTGCAAAAAAAGAAATCATAGTTGATCAAAATAAAAAATCATGGTTGACCTAAAAGTAGCTAAGGAAATCTCGATTTTCATCGGGTGCTTGTCAATTTCATATAATAGTTATTTGTGTTTTGTTTTTGGCATATAATCACTTGTTGAACAAAATGAATAATAATTAGACAGCCCATTTATCTCCTTTGTTATATTTATGCTAATTGCTTATTTATCAGAACAGTGTTGCCTTTTGAAGTTTAAAGAATGAAATTGAAACAGTCTGCTAATTACTTAGAAATTTTTTCTCTTCCTCCTAATCATGATTAACTTTTCGGCTATTTCAATAATAATGAGGAATTAATGTTGCATAGTTTGGCATTGTAGAAATTTCTTCACATTTTTATCATTATTTCATTCTGTAGCCTATTTGAACTGACATAAAATTAACTAACTAACAAACATTTTTTGTTGTTTGTGTCGCTTCCCCCATACGACAGTAATCTTGAGAAAATTTAAATGAAACAAGAACTGCACAAGTTATTTTCTACATCTGCACAACTAAGTAGGTTGTTGTCGGTAAAGGGCACTGAGGTTTCTGTTGTTAATTGCTTTTTGAAATAAACATTTCCCGTTTTTGTGAAATTCTACTTGCACTTGCGGATTAGAACGATAACCAGAATATTAGCTAGCTGTTTATTTAGACAAAAAATGGAGTGAATTTTTTTTGAAAAAATGAATGATAACTTCGGGGATGTGTAAGAAAGGAAATTCCTTCCCTTAATAGCTGAGATGACATTTATCCGTGTAAGCTATTGGATCTTTTCCTCCCCTCAAATGACAAAACAAATAATCTATTAGACCGTTAATTTGCTTATTTTTATTTTATTTTGCATAATTGAAGGGGAATTGAAAGGCTATCACATAATAATCTGATGATATTATCTTCTTTTTCATGTGTAAACACATTAATAAGTAACTAATTCCGATACAATTTCTTCCTATAGCCTTTCATGAATCATTCACTCCCCGTTATAATTGTTTCTTTTTTTAGTGACTTTGAAATTCGAGTAAGAACATTTGAACAAATATTTTATAACGATAGAATGAAAAGAATTAATTAATTTAATTCTCTACATATTGATGACAGATCTTTGTACTTCAACTATACTGAATCAGTTCGTGTTAATGTAAGAATATTTTGTAAACAAAATAATTTTTTAATCCATCTCGATTCTGTTAACAGATAGAACTTTCTCTAAATTAAAAGTTCATGGCACTATAAATAAACATTTTTCCATTTCCATAATTTTGCAAAAGTTAACAATTAATTTGTTTATTTATTTAGTTTTTGCTCCCTTTTCATACTTTTATATAGAGATATTGTTGGTGAAATTTTTTTTTCATCAAAAGACTGACTCATGAAGAATATTTTTGAATTTAATTAAGAATCTGGAATGATTTTTTTGAGAGGGAGATTTAGATGATTTGAACCTAATACATGCATAATAAGTACAGGAAATAGACAATGCAGAGGTACTGTGAAGGGAGATTTTGATTTTGTTAAATTTGAATTGCAGTAAATTTTGCTAAGGGAAGTAATACACTTAATGTTATTTTTTTGTCCTTAACTTAGCTGCTAACAGCTCAATGATGACATACTTTCGCCTAATCTTACGTAAAATAAAAATAAGTAAAATTGGTAAGGAATGGAGTGTTAAGAAAAGAGGCAACAAATATAAAACAGTCTTGTGGATGAATGCCATAGAGTCGGGAAAGATGAAAAAGGAGTAGTTGATTGGACAGTCAGGATCGCTTTCGGGCGTGCTTACCTATCTGTTTATAATTTAATGTTCATATTAATGAATTAATAAATGAAGAGAAAGAGAAAATTAGCTTCCTTCCATCCAAATCTTATGTATATATGTTTGCTTCTTTTAGCTAAACTTTTGATTTGTTGAAGCGGAATCGAATCTACTTTATGTCATAAAGAACCTTTGAGCCAGTTTGATTAATTTCACTAATCACTGTCAGGAATAGTTGTAAGTCTGAATAAAAGTGAAACTGTCTTATGCACCTGTTTTACCAGCGCTTTTAATAAGGAAGCTATTCTTTCAAGATTTTTCAGAAAAGTATTTTCTTAGATAAGTCATTTATAGTGTTTCAACTACGATATGTTTGATTTTTTTCTTTGTAATTCGGGCACAAAAAATGATCTATCTGCAGGTTTTCGAAACTCCAGAAACGGAATTTCGAAATCGGATCGGTTCGCGTGATGAGAAAGCGATCGTACGAGAAGGTTCCATTGGCAACGATTCGAAAATACGCTCCGCTTTGACGAGCGCTTTGGCTAAAAAAAATGGCGAAAAATATAACTTTTTTGAAGATGAACAAGTGAGAACCTATTTATTTATTCAAAAAACAATCAACATCATGCTGATGAAAGCTTAAACAAACTTATAAATCAACGAAACAGAAATTGAGAATATTAAATTTGAAAGTTAATTTTTAAGACTGGTTTCTTTACAGATTGATTTGGAAAACTAGTCAAAATAATTTGCAAAAATTTGAATGATCTGTCTTTTAAAATTTCCGTAATTGTCTGGAAAATTCATATCTTCATTTTATTAGCGTAATATTATTGAAAGATGATATAATATGCAATGCTGGGCAGATTCAGATTACAATCTCTATGATGAAAATTCGCTTTAAAGAATAAAGGTTAAATAATAAAAAAGAAGCCTATATAAATATAGGAAAATCGTTAAACAAAAGACGCAGATTTCTAAAACATATATATATATGTGACATGATGCCTTTTCCTTGAAAGGATTTCACTTAACTTCATAGTAGTTTATACTTCATAGTCTTACTAAAAAAATCAGTTAAAATACTGAAATTTTCGAGAAACATGTCAAGCAGATGAAATATCAGAGTGATGTTTCGTGACAGCTTAGCGGTATGATTTTTTTTAATGATGCCGACTACTTTTTTACTACTTTTCTATTGTAGGTGCGAAAAACGGGTTCAATTTTTGAAAGGCGAAAAGATATGCAATATGTTAAGGAAGCATTGCCACGCGCACGCTTGAACGGTTTTCATATAAAAGTTTGAATCATTTTCTTCGATTTTGGTTTATTTTTTTCTCTTCACATTAATATATTAGGAAAAGGTTTTCTGCATGATTATGATAGCTTTGTGAATAAACTTTAAGCAAATTTTATATTGTTTAATTAAATATTTTAAAGTGGTTTGATTATTTGACATAAAATTGTTAGATTTGTTGTGATAAAGTTAATTATAATTTACCGAAGATATAATATCAGTAACATTGAAAGAAGGAAATAAATAGAAGACTTAGAATAGCTTTAACAGATTAAATTTCAGATGGAGGATGACTGTCCACAAGGTGGTGATGATACAAGGCTGTCCGTACTTCGTGCTCTCGGAACCCATAACTGTCGAACGGTACCCTGTGTTTTATGTGAGCGAAATTTAATTGTTTATGATAGATATCCGCTCATCGATGGTACATTCTTTCTTTCGCCAGTACAACACTCCAAAGCAGCGATTAGCATGAAGTTTGAATCCAAGCAAGTTTGAATTTATTGAATTCAAACCGGGCTCAGTTCTATTTATATATTTCATTTTATAGTGGATAATTTAATTCGGTAGCTTTTTAGTGACTTATTTTGATTGAATTTTTGCTGAAAATTCTAAACTGCAGTGATTTCAAAAAGTTTACCCTATAATGATTTCTTACAGAACACACACTATTCTGGTGATAAACTTTCTGGTGATAAACTAATCAACTATCAAATTTGTTTTGTGACTTTCAAAATGAAACGGGAAAAAAGAAGTTCTCATTTCAGAACTGGTTATTTACATGCAATTTGCATCACATGTATGCATACCGAATGGAAATGTCCCGGTTGCGGTAGCAGTGGATGGTTTCTTGGTTCGGCTTTAATCGTAGGAACACTGTATACTTACGACGTTTTATCAAGTACCACTTGCTGTATACCTGTTTGCAGACATTGTCGTGCCCTCTCACTTATATGTACATGATATACAGATGAATATATTATTAGGAGCAGTATGAAACAAATATTTTGTTATGTTTTGTTGTTGTACTATTTGTATGTTCGAACTCTTTTGCATTTTGCACTTCTAAAAATCCTCCAAATAATTTCGGGATTCTAACTAATTCTTAAATAGTAAACTCAGGTGTAGTAATTTTTCATGGTAAAATTTTTGATTTTTTAAAATTTTTTTCTGTTAAAAGAAATTTTATACTTACTAAATGAAAATTAATCATGAATTTGCTGCAGACATGATAAGGATTAACCATTAATTGTGAAGCTTTCAAAGCCGACTGTAATGAATAGTTGAATGAATTAAAGGTCGCCCTTAAAATTAAATACTGTAAGGATTGTTACTGGTAGTTGTGCAGTCTTATATTACATTTAATCATTGAAGTACTGCAGGCACCTGTCATTCTTTTCAAAAAAAAATTGTGAGCAGTATATGTAATTATTTTGTCTATAGTATGTAAATATTCACAAAAGGTTTGAAAAATTAGCTTTTTACGGATATGTATATAATTAAACCTTATTAATTATACCTCTTTAACTTCGTCTACCTCAAATTATAATTTATGTGATGATTCCCTTTGTATTACTTTTAATGCTTTTTTTGAGAGGGGTTTTGAAATTCCGACAGTGTTTCCTGAACAGTTCCTTGATTTCTTTTTCTTTTTTCCTTTTTCAATCAGAATGGCAGGAATTGATTTACACTCATTAATTCCAACTCTTGAATTCAGCATTTGCTTTTTTTCTTCGTTCGCATCAAATATTTTCACTTATTTTTTACATATAATAATTGTAAATCAAAAAGATAATACAATGTGTTGTCGGCGATTCAATTTTATTTGCAACTGTTTTTCTAACAGAAAATTTTAAAGATCATAAGCTTCATTACTACTTCTCTATGTTTGACAAAAAAAGCAATATATAGGTGCAGATGTAAATATTGTGTTTTTGAATAAATCTGAGTGATTGCTGTTCCTCAACTATCTACATTGCGATAAAATTGCAATTGTCACAACTCTATTAGTTAACACAATCAGCCGCTTTTGTTATTCCCATGTACATTCATCACGTTCCAATAGGTCATAGAAGATTGAACCGTCCATAAAATTAAATCATAAGGAATTATTTTTCGTTGGTCGGATTTAATTTCATTCGATCACATGTTGATATTAAAATGAACTACAGAGACAGTGAGGGTCAAGGTGTACATTAACTTGTTTTCTGTTTTAGTGTGAACTTTTTTTCAATTAACTAATGTTAAAGAAAAGATATTTAAAATTAACAAAAATCATTATTTAGAAGGTTTCATCCCCATATTTAATGTTTAATCTTCCTATCACAAATAATTTTCCTGTGGAACTGATGATGATAAAAATAAGATTCTTTGTACTTGACAACAAATTACAAATTTTAAAATGTCCTTAAAATTTGATAAGAAGCAATCATCGAGCGAAAAATGTTGAAGAACGAGACGAATTCAATGAATTAAAAGGAAGGCTGTCATTAAAATTAATAACTATCATACTGTACCGATTGCGGCAGTCATACTGTCATCATATTCTTCCTAATCATTAACATAATGCAAATATTGACTGCTCTTTTCAAAAAAAAATTAAAGAAAAAAGTGATAATGACAATGTTCGTAATTAATTTTTCTATATGGTATTACACTGACAGAACATCGATGAGTATTGTGACTCTCTTAAATTCATTACAAATGATTTATGTCTTCTTCGATCATATACAACATGAAATTTCACTTATTCCTTTATTATTTATACTTGTAAATAAATTTAAAAAAAATGAAAAAGCACACCCATACACACACGCGCACACATTTCATGTTTGTTTTAAATCATCACTAATTAATCATCACTGTCATATAACAGCATTAAAAATTCAGAGAGTATATTTGTATAATTAATTCGATAATTGATCAATATTGATTTAAAATCATATCGATAAATAAATTGTTAGTTGTATCAAGTAATTGATATTCAAATTAGCATCGTATGTCTTGCCACTTGTACATGTTATGAAAACTGTTAGTTGAATGTTTCATTTGTATAAATTTTATTGAAGCACAAAGAAAATTTGTACTATGCAAGGATTACAGTAAGCTGGCTCTTTTTCTATAATGTTTATGATAATGTACGCTTCATAATAGATGCTCGTAATTTGAAAATGTAAAATGAGAATAAAAAGTAATTCTCTAACTTATCTAATTTATTTGAGTTTAAATGATTGATTACTTTTATATAAAAATATTATTCTCTATTTTAATTTTCCAGTTATCATTATTTTTTCCCGACGTCTTTTGTTTTTTTCACTTTAAATCATTTCGATGAATCAATAATTTAATTGTTTAATTTCAAGAATTTCCTATTCGAAATCATTAACTAATCTTGTTTTATATTAGATCGTTTTCCCTTTACACTTCCTGTTTATGAACTTTGACCTTTGTTGAATAGTTCGACAATGCAATCGAAGAAGATATTGTATGTGATGATACCTAACTGGGTTCATGCTGCTTCTAAATAGTCCTGATGAGCAATCGTATTGGATCAAATTCATAAAATAAGAAAGAACTAAGAAGGTTAGAAGGATAAGTAGTTCATAGCCGACCTCCTGCTGAGTTCCTCATGTAATCAGCTTTCACCTTTCAATCCTTCATCATTATAATGTTCGCTTGTCAACCAGTAGCAAATAATTTATCACAACTTCATCCGAATTATTCTCTCACTCTCATTTATATACTTTTAAATTGATTTTCTTGCTGTTTTTAGTATTTCAATTGTATTCGATGAAATTTTGTTTTTGTCAAAAATTTTTAACTATCATATCACAGACTAACGAATAGTAAATATTTTTAGGATAGCAAAAAAAACAATACAATAAATTATTTTGTTTACTACATTAATGTAAATGCAAAAATGCTTTAGAATTTCTGGATCCCGTATATTTCGAAAAGTTCTATAAATTATTGGTGATAATCTCTCCGATCAAAAAGGAACTAACAAAATATTTGATCGCTAAGTCACAATATACGAAAAACAGAAATATTTGCACAATTTTTTTGAAATCTAAAGAATCCGTTGCTTATATGAACTTGTTTTTTGAGATGATAGGTCATGCCAGCTGACCAAAAGGAAATTATGCTCAATGACATAAAAGACAAAGTATTTGTTCACAAGCGCAAACTTATTAAAATAAAGTGGAAAAACGTGAGTTACCCATGTGTGAGTTACGTTCTTCTTCCTAAATTTTAACAACGAATCATTACTTATATTAACAACGAATCATTACTTATACCAACTGATGGTTCATAAATACATTTTTCCTATCATTTTTGCATAACAGATATTCATCATTTCTAATTCTCATATGAATTTCACCAATTCATTCAGTGACATTCTTTCTTTCGTCTTTTCTCAATAATGTTTGCCAATATTTACTGTATTTGCTGGCTATTTGTCCACTCTGAAAGTAAGATGACCATTAGTATTTGGTGTTAGAACAATAGGATTTGCATGTTTGTGAACGGTTTGCTAGTGAATAAACATGGCAGTAATTCTAAGGTGATGCTTAAGTAAATACATCGACAGAAGAGGCTTTTCTTATTCGAAAAATGAGCGAGGAATACATGGCATTGCATGTAAAATAACTTGCACTTACAGATTCTCATACCATGCATTGAGGTTGCATGTATTGCAATGAATCTTTGTGAAGTAAACAAGGAATTCAGTTGCAGAAATGCAAAGCGCTGCAAGGTGATATTTACTTTTTAATCCCTGAGCTTTCCAGCGCTAATTTTTACTCGTGAGCAAAAGATTTGTCGTAATTTACCTGAAGTTTTCGAAGTAATTCGAAAATAAGTTTGATTTGAAACTTTGAAAGATACCTTGTGAGAATTTTCGGAGATATATCATTTATCGATGGGAATAGATATTTAGGTGAGATGAGTATCAAGAGACAAAATTACGAAATGATAAGTAAGGCAACCAAATTTCTCGGATTTTTCACAGTGAAATTTTCTTTTGGATTTGATATTTAATAAAACAATGCATAAATTGATGTAAAAATTGGAATAACTCACGAGAATGAGAAATGAGAGTTAGTGCATTCAAATTGTAGAAAAAGAAATTCTGAATTTCAGTAGTCAAAGATTGAGATGGTCAAGAAATTTTTGGCTGGCGCCATTCACTAAACATACATACTCCGATTCCATTTTCGTTTTCTTTTTCTTTTTTTTTTCAAAGTTTCTTGTAAGGTGGACTATTGATGATGGAACGGTGTTGATGTTTCGTCCACCGCTGGATAATGTTTATATTAGCCAATCCGGAGCTTTTTTCAATTCACACTATTTTTGTTGCGTAGTTTTGTGAGATTTCGAGACGATAAGCATCCTCCAGGTGACGCCAGCACATTCCTTTTGATTGTTGTCTTCCGTGAAACCAAACAATCTTATTTTATTCGTATAGAAAAAAGAAAGAAAGAAACCGTTCCCATATTCTTTGCTATATATTTTCATTTAAAATTTTTGACATCAAAATTAATTGCTAATATTTTTATAGCCCATTTTATCCATTCCAGGAACTTTGTATTTGTTGGAAAATTAGGTAATGACAAGATCCATTTATAGAATTGCGGAAGTTAATTCTGATCTGCCTTCCATAATTAATTCATTTACATAGCATCATTATTAGTTTAAAATAGATTAACCAAAATTATCTAAAAAAATACAAAAGAATAAAGTTCTAAAAATTTTAGATTAAAATAAATATAAATAAATATATTTTTCATCCAAGCGTCGATTGAACGAATAACTAATTATTTTTTAATGGTGATTAGGGATCTTTTTTTAATGATTGAACAAATTTTAGTATTGCAATTATTTGCTGAACATCGTTTCTGAACTGTTAAATAAATGTGAAAATGATAATTGCTCTACTCCCTTAATGAGAATGTGTTAATACAACAGGTAGTAGTAGCAAATAAAAATTTGAATTATGAGCTATTGGACAGGTGGAAAAGGTTGTTTTTAGATTTTGTAAGGAAATGGGATGGAAAAGAGGACATATCCTTGAGAAGTCAATGTTCTCTCTCTATTTGGGGTCCCATTTTTCGCTTTTCTCCTCATCATCATCCATTAATAATCGTTCATGCGCGAAAATTTGAGCAATAGTAATAATAATTGGGTGGGAAGGGGTCCCTTGTATATTCTTATTCATCAGCTGACATTACTTACGCTAATTAGCTGAACGATGTACGCAACAATTTCAATTTGATTCCATATTGAAATGAATCACTTTACATCCACAATATCAGCCAATATCATATTTTTTGGCTAAGAAATTTTTTGGTTATTAAATGATGATGGAAGAAATTTGGATTCAAGACACTTTGCTACTTCACTTTAACAAAAAAAAAAAATGGAAAAAAGAGAAACGAAAAGATGAAAAAATTTTCCTTGATTTGAAATTCTTATCATTGATTGATATCTCGCATTGAAAATAGTGCTATAAACTGATATACATTAATTGCCTCTATTAAATGTGTGTGTGTATTAATGTTTGAAAAAAATTTGCAGGTAGCATGATAAAATAAAATGTACATGTCCTTTCTTATCACTGAATCATTTATTATCGCCGTCATTAATTGGCACTATTACTAAAATAATAATTTTGGTCACCACAACTACCATAATTATCATTGCTTCTTAAATTAATGATGTAATAATCATTTGCGATGACAATGTGACGAGTATTTTGCTATCAACATCATTTGCTCTTTTTATTCTTATCACAATGAATAAAATTAAGATATCATTCAAGCATTTTTTTCTTAATACATACATGAAATGATAAATATTATTAAATTGTTATTTCAATTAGCAAAAATTTGCAAATACAAAAACGAGCATAAAATATAAATATGATTTTGTTTGATGGCCAAATCATTTAAGTAATCAAAAGTACAATTAATTTACAAATTTAAATTTAAATAACATTTATTTTAATTTTGTATGC
>UPTC01001869.1:0-12227 GCA_900537255.1 Acanthocheilonema viteae | reverse complement strand
TCATATGAAGCTATTTGTGCCTCGAATTTTCTCTCTCAATCGATTTTGCCTTTCCTTTTTATGCCTTTCTATTAGCGAAGGCAAATGCAAAAAAAAGAGCAGTGCACTCAAAATTTGATGTCCAAATGAAATTTTTTATGAAAATTATGCAACGATTCAATTGGATAATTTTTTTAATTTATTAATTTGTCATGTTTAATGTTTTTGCTTTCAATATACTATAATTTTTCATTATCTGTTAATTTTTAATTTTTTTTTTGTTAATGTTGAATTTAAACCTTCTGATTGTTTCGTATTAATGATTTGTGATTGTCATTTATGATAAAACTTAAAGTTTAGATAGTAAATGATGACAACTATCCAATGTCCTTCGTTAGTTTTTTTCTCTTTTTCTTTCAAAAACAGGAATTAAATTTGTTATCTTAAGATTCAATTGAGCAGAAGTGTTAGCGATAAAATCTCATTATTTTTCACTAACTAATGAATTGCGCAAGAAATAAGAAAACGAAGAAATTATTAGTTTCATTTCATCTATTTGGTTCCTCATTCAATTTATAAACTTTAATAATTCAGTGAAACTATGAAATATTTTAAAAATTTTCAAAAACCTAGAAAGTTTAACTTCTAAACAGTTTAACAACAAACGGTGTTAGCATTACATGTTGCAACTTAGTGAAAAACAAAACAAAAGGAAAAGTACAGAAAATAATTTTTTGATATGTTTGAAACACAAAAATTAAATTTTTTTTAGACTTTTTTTTTTTGTATCATTATTTATAAAATATGAGTTCAATTTCCGAACTTATATTGCATAAATAGTAAAATATAAACATAGTTAAATAAGCTCAACAAACGATATAATGAATAATATTGTTAGGAATGATAGGTTTGTTTTTGTTCTCGTTTTTCTCTTCTTTTAAATAAGACTTAAATTATAAATTATTATGGACCGTAAAGGAAATGATTAATTGCGTATTTTAGCATGCACACATATTTCTGATAAATAATAAATAAAAGTAACGCATCAGTATTAAATAATCTTATGAGATATAAAGTAATGATAAAATATCATAACACAATAAAGTATGCGTTAATATACATCAACTAACAATCTTACGTTTAATGAATCGTATATTCACGGATTTTTATCGTCAAGAAAACTTATTGTTCACGTATTTCTGTGATAAGATCTTCATAAATTACTTTTTACTTTTCTTTATTTATAATAAAAGCTATTTTAATGATATATTTTAATACCAACAATTTGAGAACGGTAATAAATTGAAGTATAGAAAGCTAAGCTAAATATTGGCTAAATATTTCCTTGCCTTCCCACTAAAAATATGTCATTTAAAAGTTTGATTTCCAATGCATTTAAAAAACAAGCAGAAATACTGTCACGGAAAGAAGCAATTGGGGCTATTTGAGTTCCATTTTCTTTTTTTTTTGTTTTTTTAATCAAAAATTGTAGAAACTTTTGAAATAAAACAAACTTTACACTAATCAATGTTATTTTACTTAATTTTTAAATTTGATTATTTCATTACAGTCTGTAACTGCAACAAAATGTTTTACAATTAACCAAAATATTTCATCATTTCTTTATAGTATTCAATGATTCCACAATCATAATCATGATTATTATTATTACAATCATTGTTAGAATTATAATAATTTCAGATATCAAACTCTTTTCCAATAGAAATAGTTCTTTTCCTTTCTTTTTTTTTTAAATTTTCCTTTTAGAAAAATCAAAAAACAGAAAGATTTATAGTTAATAACTAATATTGATCATAAATTTCAGCTAATTGTGCTTCTTTCTAAGTGTATTTGAGCAATCATTTGTTTTTTTTTACTGAGAAAAAAAAATTAGAAGCGTTAATTTTCACTTTCAATGTTGTGACATAGAGAATTTTTCTCTTATTTTTGTTTAAGATCAAAATTTCGTGAAGTGAAATTTGAGGAAGATTAAGGCAATGAAGTTTGGAAGAAAAAGGGCCACTTTGAAACTGAAATCCAAAAAAAAGAAATTGAAGTAAAAAGCTAAATAATTTTTAAATGTATGGAAGTATGAAGAAAGTGAAAGAAAAATGCATCATTATCGCAAGCTTTGAATTTTCAAAGAAAACCGAACAAACGGAAAGTAGAAAATGAAAAGACTTTTAGGGGATTTGGATCGGAAAATTCAATCGTGTAAAATGAAAGTTTTATTTCAAAACAAAACTTTTTAAATCGGAATTTTATTGAATAATAAGGGAAAATTTTGCGATAACCATACTGTACAAAACGATCCAAAATAGGCTTACAGACAACAATATAACATTTAAAACCACCATAAATGATGTTGTTATTTTTGTTATTGATGATGATGACGATGAAAAAAAATAATCAGAAAAATGATGGTAGAATACAGTAATGATTATAACCATTATGAATTATGAGCATTATTGTTGCTAATAATAATTGTAGTAGAATTTATATGAAAATATATTAATAATAATTATTTATAAGGAAAAGGTAAATGGTATTTCAAAATTTCCTGTTTTTGGATACTTGACAGAATTAGATTTCATTTAAAATATTGTTTAATCTAATCAAATTGTAGTTCTAAAATATTCTCTGCAAATAATCAAATCTTTCATTATAATGATTATTAATTAATGAATGATGGCAATGATTCAACGTTGCTAATTAAAACGGACTGTTAATCCTTGAAGCAAATATTTCCACATTACGGTTTTCTCATCTATTCATTTATGTATGTGAAGATTTGTCAAAATTGTTTTTATATCATAAAAAATTAATTAAATTAAAAAAATGCACTTTTCATAGATTTTTTTAATCCTCAATTTCTATTTAATGTTTTAAAAAAGGAAGATTTCATATTTTAACAATTATCTAAAGATAACTAAGTTTCAAAAAAAAAGAAAAAAGGAAAAAAAAAGGGAAATTACTTTTACCAGAGAAATGTCATCTTAAAATAAAGGAAATGAAAGTATTTGAATTCGAAAACGAAAGCGAAAAAATTAAAAGTATCGAAACTTAAAAACTAAAATAAGAAGAAATTGAATTTGTAAACTGAAATTGTAGCATTAGAAAATGGAATGTCGAAAAAATAAAATCAAAGTTGAGGAAAGATTGAAATGAACAAAAATCAAATGCCACATCATTACAAATAACAAAATTTACGAGAAGAGAGGGAGAGAAAGAGAAAAAAAAAATAGACGGTAACCCTTTTATTATTAATGAACAATATGATGGAAATGTATGTTGTCAGAATGTATTTTAAATGGAATTTGACTAAAGAATATACCTGTTTACTGTATGAAATTTCAATAAACAAATTTAATACGATTAATAAATGTAATCGTTAAATTTAAATATTGAAAAACAAGAAGAAAAATATACTGATGAATATTATACTTTTCCTAGACCCTATATTTATTTTCCTATTATGATCATTTTTCAACACTGATATCCAAAAGTTATAATTGAGGTGGAAAAAATTTTTCAGAAAGAAAACGTTGATAATTGTTGTTATCACCAATACAAATAATACTTTATTCTCAAATTATTTCAATAATTTGAAAAAATCAAAAATTATTAGAAATTGAAATAGATAGAATAAGTGAATTTGCAATGGGAATTGAAAATTTAGCAAAGTTATGTTTGTATATCATCTATAGCATTTCGAAAAATATATCAATATTTTGATGGTTTTTGTCCATTTTTGATTTGCAAAATGCTCAAATAAAATGTGTAATCAAAAATTGCTAAACAAATAATAAATAATTTATTGGAGATGAGTTTTATTTAAAACTTTATTTAAACCAAATAAATTTCTATAATAGCACAAAACAGTATAAATGAAACAACTATAAAATTATCCAAAAACAATGATAAGCATTGATTTATTTATTTTAAATTAGAAAAAAAAAACGCAATTTTGCTTCGTAACATCATTCCTATAGCTATTATGAACGAATTTAAACATGTTATAAAAATCAATCTAATCAATCTAATTTTTACAATTTAAAAAATAATAACTATCATTGCGAAATAAATTAAATGAATTAATCCTTTTTCTTTCCTTTTTTTTAAAAAAAGTAAAACCATTATTTAGAGAAAAATAAATTAATTAACTTGTCGTAGCGTAAAAAATTGCAAAAAAAACAAAGAAGAAATGAATTAACAGAGAGGAAAAGAAAGATGAAAAAAAAAAGATTTAAATTAAATTTCAATTTTAAACAGAATAAAATGAACTTTTTTTAAAGTTTAAAATGAACTTTTAAACAGAATAAAATGAACTCTTTTTAAAGTTTTAAACACATACGCATGCATATATATATATATATATATATATATTCATTTCTCAGATGAGAAATGAAAGAAGCAACTAGAATGAAATGAAAAAGAATGGGTGAGAAAAATCATTGAGAAATGTGAGAAATGTATATGTTATGTTTTTGAAACAAAAAAAAAAAAAACCATTTAGAAACAGATGCCATCCGTTAGCCAAGTATTTCACGATCTATCGAAACGAAATAAAAATACGTCAAACTAAACAACAACCAAACAATCTCTCTCTAGCTAGCTTAGCATATATATATATATATATATATCAATCCAACCCTATCTCTTCTTCTTCACCATTATCTCTCAATTCAACTCTATCACTGTCTTTTTACACTATCCACATTGATCCATTTAATCATTAACCACCATCATCATCATCATCATCATCATCCATGTCACTATAATAACTAATTGGTACATAAATCATGACAAAATTTTATCTCTACTTCTACTTTTATTCATTATGCGCATTTAACTTCGATTCTTTTATCTAATAAATAAGCTTTATTAAAACAGCTTTAAAAGTATTCAAAATGATGCAACTAACAATAGAAGAAAATTTGCATGTTTCATGGGATCTTTTTGACAATTTATCAAATAAAATTATGATGAAGAAAATGATGTGAAATAAAGATGGAAAGTTGTAATTTATGACAGATTGAGAACAGTCGTAATTATAACTTTACCGACGTTATTGTGTAATTGAAAAGGAAAACGAAGAAGATTTGAAGAATCAATTAAATGTATTCACTTTATATTTGAGCATACTTTTATTACTGTTATTATTGTTTCAATTAATTACAAAATGCTTTTGAACACCATTCATTCATATAATCAACCAATCAATTAATGATAATTGATAATTTGATAAGAATTTTGTCTTATTCTTATTCATTATAGATAACGATATTTCACATTTATCAATTGGCTAATTAAAATTTACATGTATTATAATTGATTTAATTGTATAAACTAAAGCATTAATTCATACATCTTCGGTGATAATAAAATTGCTAAAATTTAACATGTTTTACTATATAGCATCATGTTAAAAGCCACAGTTAACCATTTAAATTGTTAATTAATTACGAGGGAAATATGAAAAAAAAATAGCAAAATGTCCGAATATTTAAAATTTTTTCAGTTGAACAAACATTTTCATTTCAATTAATGAAAAAATGTTCATAATGCTTGAATGCGCAACAGATTTCATTAGACAATGATCAATAAGGAACAACAATTAGTCACTAAAAGCTAAAATTTTATTTTATTTGGAAGATGAAAAAAAAAATGTGAATCGATAATTTTTCAAATTAACAATAGATTGACTGAAAATAATTGATTTTTCATGTATCATCAAAAATGGAATGGATTTGTTGTGCGGCAAGATATGAAGCGTTGTTGATGAATTATATATGCTTCATTGTTTTCAATTATTTAACAATTTTGTGTGCTTTCATAAAAGATTAATTTAACAATTAGGATTTTGTCTGTTAAATATTATTCCCTTTGGTATATGAAAGTTAAAATGTAAGTGAAATTCGAATGCAACAACTAATTGAAATTTAATTTTACAAAAAATGAAATTGCTTTTTTCAAAAATAAAAAAGGATCAATATCTGTTTGAAACGTAACGTAAGGCAGCCAAGTGGAGCATTAGGATTGCAGAAACGAGGAATGATATTGCATGCAACAATATTATTTTTTTCAAAAAAAAAAAAACTAACATTTCTAATATCGCTAATTTCAAGAAAAAAAAATTACTTAACGCAATTGTAAACAAAAAAAAATTACGATGACTAGAGGAAGATACAATAGCGCGAAACATAATTTTTCACTTATATGACCATCATCATCATTCATATTTGACATAATCATGATTTCTATTAATTGATAAATTATCTCCTGTATAGTACTAGACCAAAAACATTTCGTCAATAAAAGTTTGGCATTATTTTTACCTGACAGAATAATTTGCTATCTATGACTTGACTTCATATAAATCATCATCACGCTAGATGTGTCATTCCGTGAATAAAAAGTGAGTTAGTAGCTTCGATTTCATGAAACGTTGAATGGTAATAAATTTATGGTAATGCTGTAGACGACTAATACAACTAAAATACAAAAAAGTTTATTGCAGTGGATGGATTACATGTGATTAAAATTTTAGGCTTGATGAATTTCATTTAAAATCATTTAAACGAATCTGATCATATGAACTTCACTAGACATGCCGTTCCAAAAAAATCCTGGACATAAACTTTGAAATTTCTTTCCCTTAATAGTTAACACTTAATAAATTGAACTAAACTAAAGAAGTTAATGAGAACGCCGAAATATTTTCAGGCATAAAAAGAAATAAAGTGAATAACTGGAACAGAGTAAGTTATAATACAGTAAAATAGATTCAATATTTACGAAAACAAATACGTATCCATTCTCAAACAGATATTGAAAGTAGAATATCTAAAAAATATCAGCGCCATCACTTCTTTGCTTGTTATTTGTATTGCTCAGTAGAAAACAAATCATGTGAAAATAGAACGAAATCAGAATTTAAAATTGAAGTTTAAAAATCACAACCACTATTATCATTAATTACCTAAAATGGCAACGAAAGATTAAACACTTTCCCTTGCACGTCATTAGAGCTTTTGCACGAATGAAGCTGGAAAGAAACCGGTTCGTTCATTCTTCATCCCCAAACTCCAATTCAAGTGGTCCGGACCACTAAGCACAGTGATATTTTCACCTAAAAATAACGATGAAAGGCTTAATATCAAGCAAGTTATTTTTACAACAATAAAAGTAAATATTAAGTGAAAAAAAATTATTTGAAAAACACAATATAAGCAAACTGTTAGGTAAATGATATCAAAGATATTTTGCTGTTTGCCAGAAAAATAAAGCGTACACTAATGTAGTTTATTGAAAATTAACTTTTTAAAGAAAAGAAGGGATGAACATAAAACGGTGAGAAAAGAAGAAATGGATGAAAAGAAGGCAATTAGATATGATAATTTACATTTAACTGTTAGAAATGTTCACTGTGCTCCCTCTTAAAAGTTAATCGAAAAGAAAAAGAAAAAAAATATAACAAAGAAATCATTTCATTCCTATTACCTCACTACTAACCGATGCAAATTTTGAAATACCTTTCTTAAGCGATAATTCATCATGGTCTTGAGCATCATAATCATGAAGTACTTTTGCTGTATAAGGCTTAACATCCTCCATAGGTGAAGATCCACCAGGATTATTGCCGGCATTATCCACATCAACAATAATCACTGGAGACTGATCGGTATGTGGATGCGCCGATACTGATGAAGATGGTTCCTTGCAATTCTGTGTGATGATTGATTCCGTTTTATTTTTTGATAATATTCCATTAGCATGGTCCACAATGGCTTCTCCAACATCATTAATCTTAAATTTCAGAATCAAATTTTAAAAAACAGATTTGAGAAAAGAGATGCTAAAGCTTTAGCAAAAAGTTAAAAAATGTCATATTTTACTTTCTTTTATTTATTCGTTATTGCAAACAATAGATCTACTTTAAATCATAACAATCCATCAGCTTTTAAGTTCCAATTATAAAATGTCTTATATCATTTGCCGTAATAATACTTACGGATATTTTAGTACGCACAGAATTTGGTGTCGTTAAATGAGCATTTTGCGAGACTAAATTCGGAGCAGAATAGACTGAATTATCATGACCATCAACATCTTTGAATGTTTGTTTCATAAGAACAACTTCGCCATCCTTTTTCTTTTTCCGGGATGTGATAGAATTCAACGACGGTATGAATGGCTAGAATCATTAAATGCAAGATATTTAAGAATGAGTAGAAATTAAATGGAAAAAAGTTTTTTCCACTTACTAAAAAATAAACATATTTCGTACAATTTATCCGTTCCACTATAAACTCACCTCAAAAACTGGCCATTTGGTTTCAGACTGAGGGCCATACTTTTTGGACCAATTTTCCAAGTCGTCATTGAAACGAGTATTATCCGTCCCAAGCTTCTTTTCCAAATTACGATGCAAGTGATTTAACCTATAGGTATGATTATATTTCCACATCTATCTCATCTCGTAGCAATAGTATCTACACCATCTTACATTTACACAATATCATAAATTTGATAATTATTTATTGGCTAAAATAAACAAACAAGGAAAGAACTACTCGTGCAGCTTCAAAAATTCTTAATTAATCAAAAAAGTCATAAATAATATTGATATAACGTCACGAACTGTTACTCAATTAATTTTTGCACTTCAAATTCGCAATGAACTACATCTAATAAATGTTATTATTACTTTGTGGCAGATGCTAAGTCGGAGCAAACTTTTTGCAAATTGGAAAGCATCTCAAAAGTAAACTTCAGACGTTTCAGTTCTTTCATTTGACATGCTTCGAAAACCTGAAAAAAAAGTGACTGATCTCTTGATAGTAAAACAACTTCAATCCTATCTTGAGAAAATTTTCCAAAGGATTACAAGTGAATCAGGAAAAAAACCTCATACTTAATATTTGTAAAAAGAACAAAAATATATATATATATATAGAAAGAAAATATGAAAGAAAAAAAAAACAATAAAAAGCATTTACATAGTACACGAACATGTATAACTTACATCATTCATATGTGACACGTAGTTCTTCTTCAAAAGATACAAATCGTCCAATGTAGAACGATAAATTTTTTCAGATTTTGCTAGCTCATCTTGACATTTCTGATAACGATCATGATATCTCGACTGCATATCAGGTGAGAGTGCTGCATCGCCACATGCATTCTTCATCTGAATTCATTAATATGATGACAACTTTGTAATTTAAAAAAATCAAGCATAAATTGAGCTTCTTCCATCCAAAGACTATGCTTAATCATTTTACAGAGTGTAGAATGAGCAAAGAATCAATTTTAACCTGTATTTGGGCTGATCTTTCTGATCTTGCTGCTGCATGATATGCTTTTTTGGCTTTTTCAACTTTTTCGAATTGACGTCGCCAGGATCGTTGTGCCCTCTCAAAATCATCTTCAACTTCACGCGTTTCTTTCGATGCCCGAAATGGCGATGGATGATGATTCTCTTTTAGATAAAGTGCAACTGTTTTCAGAATCTGAAATGAAGAGATATACAATATGATATTGAGATTTACCTCGATTGTCTAATGTTTAAGCACATTGTTTCATGTATAACAACAATTCCATGTCAAACATAACCATGCTTTCATCTCCCAGAAGGCAATTAAAATTGCGGCCGTCATACGATCAAGTTTGACCACCTGCTAGTGATAATTGCCGATATTTTTGATGTAATAAATTTCAAAAAGAAAAGCAACAATGAAACAGTGTTCAAATTGAATGTAACAAAGTTTTGTTGTCTCTGGCAACACATAAAGAAGTTTAAGAAATTATCAAAAAGTTTTCCCATAGAATATTGACAAAAACATGCACTTGTACAAAATATGCACCTCACTTCAAGCTAATAAACTTCACATAAACTATGTGAACCTTCATATCAACAGGAAATATTTGATCATACAGTAAAATATCCTATTAAGCTTAACAAAAACTAACCTCATCACATATGCGATCTCGAACATTTGCATGCAAGCGTTGTAATTCCATGCTTTCCTCTAGAATATCTTTCCAAACTACCTGTATCGCTGATTTTGCTAAACCACCAACATGATCGGACCATTTATCGTAATAAATTTGCAAGCATTTGTTGTAATTTGTTTCAATATCTATCCTCTCCTAAAATCAATATCTATTCATATATCTGAAAATGATTGCAAATAATGAAAATCTATTAAACAAGAAAAATTTGACGGAATGGATTACAGGAAAGAGTGCTTATTCTTCTTAAACATTAATTATACATCCCTTCCAACGACATCTACAGTTCGGTCTTGAATGATAATATTTGAACACATCTCACTACATTTTAATAATTTATCTCAAAAATATCTATGAGACTACGAGAAATTATATATGAACATTTGTAAGATTAGAAATGCAAAGGAATGATATTATCGTTTACATGTTGCAATTTTCAGTAATAGGTAAAGTATAGGATATGCTAAAATGAAAAAAGAAAAATGACAGAACACAATGAATGAGAGAAAAAGCAAGTTATATTTGTTGTAAACTTGAAATTTACATTGATTATGAATAAAATAATGAGCATGTGAAGAAGTAAACAGATATAAAGGAAAATTTCTGAATTAAAAATTCTCGAACAGAATGGAACAAATAAAGAATGAAAAAAGAATTGTTAATAACTGTATGATAAATAACTATATTAAATGAACACAAATGAAAATATCAAAATAAGCAATTTGATAATAGAATATACAAGAGAGAGAGAGAGAGAGAGAGAAGAAAAAAGAAAAAGAACCTTCATCATTGTTTGGATATCAGTGAGTTGTTCGATACCATCCTTATAACGTCGAACATTTTCACGGTATCCGCCAATATCGTAGAATGAAATTGTATCCGCCATAACTGAAAAAAAAATCATAGCATTTATTTAATACATAAAATTTTGCAAGAAAAAAAAAAGAAATAAGAATGTTCAATGACGGGAAATGTTCTACTATCAAACGACATGCAAAACATTTTAAGAGTATGCGAAATGTTTTACCATTGTTATTTTTATAGCTTCAAACAACAAATCTTTTTAGAAGAGAAAAAATATTTACTTCAGCTTTATGATTTAATCTTTTGCACTTTAAACAGTAAAATTATTATTCCTTAAGAAGATGGTCGCATATGAAAGGAAATCTTTAGGTTCCGAAATTGCTTAAAGTGCAAACATTTATTTGCTAACATTTTTTTGAAAAAAAAAAATTTGAAATCAAAATTCTAGCTCGAATTTGAAATCAAAATTTTAGCTTAAAAATCACATTCAAATCTGAAATTTCAAAGTTCAGATTTGAATGTGATTAAAATTTGAACTTGTGATTTTAAAAGTTCATAATATTCGAACATGGCATGAATTATAAAAAAGAAAAGAACCCTCATGCTGAAATTATATTTTAAACAAATTTCATTTTTTTTTTATTGAAGAGATTTTTCCATACGTCATTCTACAATTTCATCTTTCAGTCGTAAGAATGGGAAAAAGAAGTTCCCTATAGGATTTAATTTCATTTATTAAAGAATGCATAAGTTTTTTATTATTCAAATAAAACAGATTTCAATTTTAGTTTCGGAAAAAGGCACAGCGGAATATCAATTTTTCGTCTTTTCGCAAAGCTAATTATTTAGTACTTTTAAAATTTCAGTTAATTCGTACTCGTCACATAATACTTCTTGCTTTCTTGAAAAGTGTGTTTACACTGTCCGTAGTTTTGGTGAAAATTCAAAATTATCATAATTAAAGACAAAATATAATGATGCTACGAAGAAGGTAGAATAATGAACAACCAGTAAAAGTTAAAATTAATGAAGAAAAATCTTCAAATTTGCCTACATAAAAAATCAATTATTCACCATATTCCAGTAGGAAAAGAGAAAAAAATAAACTTAAATAAGCATATTTAAATTGGAATATTAGATGAAAAAGAAAAGAGAAGGTATGAAATAAATATATTCCTAATGCGTTATCTAAAATAATGTGTATAATAAACCGGATAATGCCTCATAACATTTACATAAATTCGTTTAGTGTTAAAGGCTATTTTAAATTTATTTATGCTTAACGAATACGGTTTCTCAAATGTAACGAGAATTTCCTTTTATATTAATAAAATGATAAATTGATAATTGCTTCATAATAATAAAAACAGAAATAAAACAAATAGTAGCACAATTGACAGTAATATAAACCGTACCAATAAAAT
>UPTC01001867.1:0-12240 GCA_900537255.1 Acanthocheilonema viteae | reverse complement strand
CCTCAATGATGATTGTTTCTGTCTATTCATATATATACATAGTGCTTTGTTCCTATCATTAAATACATTCTTTAACACAATGTGTATCAGTGCACGAGTTTGTGAATCATTAATATACATGTAATATTGGTAGAAAGAAAGAATAATTCAAATATAGACCAATTACGGATAATTTTTTTATTTTGGATTACTATGATTTTGTAAGTTTTTTTTTGAGATCTAATTAACAGTAATTTCTTTCGTATTATAAGTTATATTTTTATCATTCCAGTTGAGCAGCACATTATAATAAGTTTGTATGGTAGAATTTTTGTACAGCTTATAGTTCGGAAAGGGGCATATCTTTTAACTCCATAATAGATGAGTATGATTTGTAGATATATGAATTCAAATTTTATCGCATCTTCTGACATTGCATTCCTTTTGCAGTTCTTACTCACTGTGCCTAATGTCTAGTTCTTGTTGTAGGATTTGCTATACTTCGTTAAATACTTATTTAGGTAAAAGAATAAGTCAACTGAAGTCGTGTAGATTTTTCTTTTTCAAAAAGGTTTCTGGATCAACATTTTTGGATGCCATTATCCATTTTTCGGCGTTTGGCAATCAATTTTGTTCATTTCCATAATGATGCTTTATGGCCAAAAGAGATGAAGAATGCATTGTTGGAATGTTGTACGGTTATTCCCAATTTTGTTACGGAACAGGAAGAAGCATCACTTTTGGATGAAATTAATCCACATATGAAACGATTGCGTTATGAAAAATCACATTGGGATGATGTAATGCTTCTCTTTTTTTTTCTTTCAAATTTTAAGCTAACATCGATTTTTCGGGTTGAATTTGCATTTGAGTTAATAGTCTGGTTCCAAATCTCAAGCCAATTAAATTATTTTATTTCTCCGTCCAATTTTTTAGAAATTGAAAGAATGGTTATCTAAAGTTAATGAAATTGCTGATGAATGCTATTAGCATCATAATTTATAAGTTTTCTTTATGAACATCAAACTCTCAATTCCTGTACACTTCAACATTACGGCATCAATAATCTACAGATTGTTCCACGTCATATTTAGTCCTTAGTAAGTCATAAATGCTTCAGTTCTTTAGCTTCTACATAAACGCTGTAGTTATCAAAATTTGAGCTCATTAAATGAAATTCGCATGTAAGATTATCGTCATATTTAGATTTAATTTCGAAAATTCAGGCTATTCATCTTTATCGTGAACGAGAGCAGCTAAGATGGAGGAAGGAGAATGAAACTATTATAGATCGAATTCGAAAACATTCATTCAAAGAAGAAGATAAGCAACTTTTATTTGTACATATCCTCGATTTACACGAAGATGGTGTTATTAAACCACACATTGACAGTGTCAGGGTATTACTTTTTCAAATTTATTTTTGTTATTATCAAAATACCTGACAAAGCATTATTTGGTAAGATACATTTTTTCTATCTTTTTTCGGGTAGAAAATGAAAAGTTGTCGAACTAATGATCTCTTTTCCAGTATTGTGGTGATGTTATCACTGGTCTTTCCTTGTTATCGGATGCTGTGATGCGTTTACGACATAAGGAGCAAAAAAATCAGCTCATTGTTGATTTATTCCTGCAACGACGATGCCTTTATAGAATGGGGTAGATTTTTTTCTCCATTCTTTTTTTTCTAATTATGTTTTTAGAAATAAATTACTCTTTTCATATTCTAGCTATCTAGAATCTTTCAAAATAAGGTTTGTGTTTTAGAATAAATTCTAAGTCATTTTCTACGAAACATGCCTAATAGCCTAACATTTCACTGTAGTTTGGAGTGATGACTGAGTGAAATAATTTCTATGATTGACATCATCTTCCCGATTATATCGAGAATACAGTACAGTTAATAACTCAAGAGGACTTTCTAGTTGTTAAGAATGCACTTTATCATTGTTTGCAATTGTAATAGTAATTAGTTTGTTAAATCGGGCAAAATTTCCAGAGAATTTAGTCGTTACGAATTTTACCACGAAGTGCTTGGCAAAGCTGAATCTTATTTCATGGGAACGCCGGTTGTACGAAGTCGTCGCATATCGATAATATGCCGTGATTTGCCACGCAATGTACTGCAAAATGAACTGAACGCTACCGGCAGTATTACAGGGAAAAGGGAATTGCTACAAAGAAATGATACTGAGCAAATAATTTAGTTATCGTTATGTTAAAATGAATTTAGGAAATTTTAGGATCAAATTCTCAAATACTTTGCTTTCATAAGAAAAATCTTGCTGATAATAGAGGAGTTGTATGATGAAAACCATCCGTTGCTAAAACTGACTATTGTATTTTCAAGTCAGCTGCATGGGGGAAATATTAAAACACTTACAGTGAGAAAATGTCTCTGTTATGACATGTAATTAATAATCGAAGAAAAACATTTTAAAGTGAAGCTATGATTATCACTTGATGCAAGCATATTAAAAAAAAACTTATATAATACAACAAATTATCGACAGCAGAAAATAAGAACACTATTCATTTTCCAAGATTTAATCTGGCATTTATTTCAAATTTTTTTGGAGATCTCCAAATAAAAGTGTCCATTGGCAAATTTTCTAACTGTTTCGGAATTAAAATCAAAAACTTCTGCCCACCCCAGAATGCTGATTTTTTTTGATTTTCTTTTCGTTTCTCATTATTTAATCCCAATGCATTAAAAATTAGTTCTTTAAAACGTGTGAATTTCAGTTAGGAACAGTCCTTATTCCACTGGATGGGTATATTTCTTAATCTCTATCACATAAATATCACATAAATGCAGTTCACACTTCCAGAAAAGAGAATTTGGGCAATTTTAAATCGAATTATCACTCTTAACGAGAATATTTCTGACTTCAGTTTTTCGTTTTCTTAAGAAATGGAAACAAAGAAATTAAAAGCAAGATATGATCCAATTTTGAAATACTTGGTAGTTTTCAGAACGTAATGATAAAAATTTGGTACAAAGGAAACAATGTGAAATTTCAGAACGTTAATCCGATTCATTCTCGACGTAGATTTTCTAGCCTAGCTTGTAGATCAGCATCAGCATCTGACAACACTGTTTGTGGTTGCCGGCTTTGGTCAGCTTGCTTCAATGAACTCTGTGCTGTAGGTATTGCAGAGAGTTCCTCATTCATCTGGATTCCTAACTCATCTAGCACCTGGAAAAAATGTAAACATTGATGGAAATCATTTCATTATTTATGATAGCATGTTATAAATAGCCATGAGACTAATAAATTTATGCACGAAAAAGAAAAAACTTTTTCTTGGTCTTGCGAGAAAAATCAAGATAACCAACAATAGAGTAACTGTAACACCTTTCGAAGGTGAAGTGTAAGTTAATAAAAAAGACTTTACAAAAGTATCCGAATTATTACCCTTACTCATTAAAACGGAAATGTAGTAAAACACTAAATGGCCTTATCAAATGTTTCCGTTACAGTTATAAAAACAAAGACTCAAATATAGAGTCCAAATATACACTTTACTTAAATATATAAGTAAAGCAGTATCTGTAAGAATTCCTCAAAAGTTACAAAATTTAATAATTTGTGCAACGACTACTATAAGAACACCAAGCATAATGATTTCTCATGCGTCTCTTCGACAGTTTTAAACTCCTATTTTAAACTTCAATTAGAGAAAAGAAAATTGACCTTGTATACCTAATTAAAACAATGAGAATTCAGGAAAAATTGCAAAATTTATACCTGAGCAACAATTGTTTCCGTTTCCTCCTCATCACCCTCATCTGCAATGGCATCATCGACTGCCTCGCCCATCATCTCTTCTTTCATATCCATAATTTCTGATTGCTTTTCAAATTCCATCATTATTTTCTGGATCTGGGGCAAATTTAGCTGCCGATTCATGTTTTGCATTGCTCGCGTTACCCCTCTCATTGCTTGCGCCATTGCATCTTGACTTTTCAAAGTTTGCACCTGCAAACTATTTATTTTCAATATCATGATGTAATCCATTTAAGGTGTTTAAGAATATTAAAATAGAATGAAATGACGTAGACTATAAAGTTTAGAAGTATCGAACTCTCAAAACAATCACACTCAACTTCACCATTAGCAGTATCTACAAACAATTTGATCAAAAATAATTTAGTATAACACGCGCTATTTCACTTTGCATTTCGGAGATAAAATAAATATCATTTAAAGTTTTAAAACATAAAGAATGTAGATTGGTTTTTACTTTGTACCTACAGGTAAGGTAATTAGAACAAAAACGATTATTATAAAAAACAAACGAATAATGGGATAGATACCCTCAATGAGACTGCCTGTATATTCGCTTTCATCATGATGAATTTTTTGACATGTCGACGGGTTCGGACAAGATCTTTTGCCATAACTTTCACTGAGTCCTATAAAAGCATATAAAATTTTTATGAATATGTAACAAAGTATCAGCCATTAAAAGCACATTCAACAAGTGACACTATTCTTACTACCCAATTCTTTCTCGTCGCTTAGTATAACAATTACTGTCTTTAGTTAACTATGGAATTTAAACATTAAAAATTGAACTTTGTTAGTAGTACATATCTTAAAAGATCTGAGGAGAGAGCCTTCTAGAGTGATTTTCAGGCCTTTATAGTTGTCAAATTTTAAAAGTATGTGATGGAAAATTTAAACGCATTTCTTACCATTTGATTCATTTTCGCCATCTTCTTAATATCAGCGATAATCTTTTTCTCTTGCATTTCGAGACGTGATCGTTCTCGGTCCAATTCACGCATTGCTTTATTTAATGCTCTTTGGTTTTGCCGCAACATTTCGGCGGGAGTTTTTTTTCGACCAAATAGGAACTCCATTTTGCTACCTGAAACATTCCTTTAAAATTTAAAGCTAAAAAGTTACAAAAATACGAAATGGTTTCATTCGCTACCGTATGTTTCTTTGTCATTGATAACATTTTTGCATATCTTATGTGCACATTCGAACAGCATATTCCGTTAACCATTAAACCACTTCATTTAACTTATCCATATCTCAATATAAAGTATTATTATTGATGATGAATATTTAACAGACCAAATTCTTCAGTCATTAAATCCAGAGCATCTTTGCCATTGAAGGCTTCCCTGAAAGATGCTGATTGAAGAAAAATTTTGAGAAATGTTCACAGATCTGCCAAAAAAAGAGAGTGGGAGAAAAGATTCCGTAAATGCAATCTATTCAGTATACAAATCCTAAGCGCACAAAAATTTGAAATTTCAATTGTTGCAAGTTAAAAAAGAAGCTGATTCATAGAAATGATAAATCATAAACAGATTCTTTACTATTGATTAAATTTAATGAAGCAAGATTTATTGGGAAATCTCAAAATCCATCATTTCGCACTACCACGCCTCATCACTGCACACGTACGTAAACGTAAACAACGAAATGCAGCGAACAATTCACAAATTTGACGCGCTATGCAAATTTCACACCTCACTGCTTTAAATTCAAGCATTTTAATTTTGTGAGAGTAATAAATTGAAATGAAATTAGCCAATTAGTTCATTGCTAAGAGTTTGCTCCAAAACTTTCGTAATGGCATCATCGAAATATAGCAAAGGTCGTAAATGCATTTTCATCAGCAATCCAAAGGTTTTGCTAATTTTGCGAAATTTTTCATATCTGGAAATCTGTAGATGTTAGAATGGGAAAATAAATTAGCTTAAAATTTGAAAATTTTTGAAAAAATTTGAAACAAATAATTTCACAATTACTTTTCATTCATAGTTTCCTTTTTGAGAGAAAAAATTTCAGCAAAAAAAATTTTTTTTTTTTGCTTCCAGCTAATTAACATAGCAACGCGGAGCAATAAACGAATCCTGAAATTGGATGATACTGAGTTTGTAATTAATGATGAGCAAATGATTGCAACGTCTGATTTTTTGAAGCGAATGCTTATTGGTGGTATTCATTTTTTCTTTTTGTCGAATTTTTTACAATTTGAAACTATTTGAATCAAATAACGAATTACTCGCTTTAATTCAATTTTAGAAGTTTTCCAAAGGCTTTGGATGTAATGAAATGAATATATTGCAAGTATGTAGTTGAGGAGAATTAAAATTAGCTTCATTTTAAACTTCTAAAATTGCAATTTAAATTTCTTTTCCTTCCTTACCCAGACAAAATCCAGTAGGAAATTTCATCGTTATCACATTACCTGATAGAACCTATTTTTTGACACCAATTATTCAAATTGTCATATTTTCTTGAAAATAAAATTAGAATTTTAAAAATTTATTAAATTCCACCATATTTAATTCCCTTTAGAAAACCATTTAGAAAAGAAAAAAGTGATTGAGCTTGACGATTTAAAAAAAAAACAGCCATGCTTCGATACAATCGGTTTAGCAATTGCAGTTTCATTTGCAAATGGATGTGCCGAAATACTACTAAATCGAGTAAAATTTTAGAAAAATTACAACTTTTTTCTCCTTCCATTTTTAAATTTAGCTTAAATTTCAAATTTTTAATTTAAAATTTTAAATTAAATTTGTTAATTGTCCCTATTTTTTTTCAGATTATTAGTGCATTAGCAGCAGCAAATGCATTGGAAATGTGGAATATGCGTAAAGCAATCATCGAACAACTTTGCATATTAGCTGCACAACCGGAAAGTGCACCATTTGCTATTAATGTTGCTGTGTGTAATTTGGAGAATGATAAGGCAAAATATGTCGTAAAGGTTAAATTAACTATTATTTTCACTTCCATAACAAAATTCAACTTATCAATTTGAAATCAAAGATTGCTAAATTTTTATCATTATAGCAATCCTTGAATAAGTTCAATGAAGTAATCAAGCAACGTAGCTTTGTTGTTATCAGTGATTTAAGCTTCGAATTCTTCATTTCTCTTTTTCTTTACGAGGTTTGTTTTTCGATTAAAATTGCAAAATTTTACCCAGTTTAAAATATTATTTTCATAAAGCAATATTCGCTTTGCATAAAATAGAACGGACACAAATAATTAATTAAATTTGACAGGATTTCAATGATTGTTTAGTTGAATGGGCATAATTTGTCTCGCTTTGTAGCTTTCAGACTACATATAATCTTTTGCCAAATGTTCCAATAAGAGTTTATTATCAAAAATCAAAGAATTTTTTTTTCTTTTTTTGTGATTTCATAGATGAATAATTTAATACGGATTATTGCAATATTGACTCATAATTACATAGTAAGATTTGAATAAGATTTAATACCTTAGCTTTTTAGCATTCTTCCACCATCGAGAAAAATGAGAAGTGGACAGTAGCAGAATCAGCAGCATGGGCAATCAAATTCTGGTGCGGCAATGATAATCAACGTTACACGGTAGTTTCATTTTAAAATACTTCAAGAAAATGGAATAGTTGAATAAAATCAAATCGGATAAAAGAATTATAAAAACGAAAATGAGTGATAAAGCAGTAATTCTCTATTCTGACAAACAATTTTTCAGTTTGCAAAGAATATACTCAATAAATTACGACTTTTCTGCGATTTTGATATTATCGATCACATTGAAAGATTGATTGCTCCAAATTCTCGGTTATCTTTTTCGTTATTCATTTCACTGCACAAACTATTAATGCATTATGCGAAGCTTTATTTACAAAAAATTTAGGACAACAATACAAAATATTTAGATTATGTGTTGTTAGTGATGAACAATTATTAATTATCTGTAAATTAATTATAAATGCAACCTTCGTCTTTTCTAGAAATAAAGTGGAAATGATTAATGATACTGCAGCTCAATACAATAAGCTTAAAATAACACGTACAAATACTGATGATCCAATTACTGATTTGAATGAATCGTCGAAATTTGGTAAATTCTACGAGTGTTCCTGTTCAAAATATCTCAAAAACTATATGAAATAAGTTGAACATCAAAAAAAAAAATTAAATAAATTTTAAAAAATACAAAAAAGATTACGAAAAACCATCCATCCTTGTATTATTAAATTATTTACAATACATTCAAAAACATTACAGAAACATTCCATCAAATTGAACTTCCAGCAGTTAAACCGGATGCCAACGGAATTCGCCATTACTCATTCATCGTAATGTTTTCCTTTATCATAATTTGAATCATTTAAAGTTACCATCACAGTAATTTGTAATTTTCGGAAATTATTTCTAAAATTTTCCATCTAACCTAATCCTAATTACTGTTGTAGGTTGAATTTGAAGCGCCAAAGGAATTGCTTATCTCGAATAAGCCAAAATTTATCGGCTTACAACTTGAAGCAATTCTTGACTGTCCGAATCAATAAGCACAACCCATCGAATTATTCTAATTTATTTCTTATCCAGAAAAAAATACTGGACTAGCATGCTTGGCTATTTACTGCAATGATTAAAAAAAATCTGATAATAGTAAATAGTGATATTGTATTTGATTAGCTTACTTATCCATCGAAGAATGCTTTTTCAATATTTTTTATGAACGAGTAATTGTATCAAAAATCAATTTTATCAAACTTAAACAGAATTAAAATACTGTATTCTTTTTTCTATCTATTCATTAATTAAACTAACATCAATTAATTTCATCCAAACACATCAGTTAGTAATGATTTAAACTAAAAGTTTCTAAAACAGTAATATTCTAATTCAACTGTTATCATAGTGTCATAAATTGTAAACGTCAAAAATTTAACAGTAACTTCTAGAACAGTAATATTCTCACTCAATTGTTATCATACTGTCATAAATTGTAAATGTCACATTTAACAGTGAATTCTAAAACAGTAATATTCTCACTCAATTGTTATCATACTGTCATAAATTGTGAACTTCACATTTAACAGTGATATTTTATTTTTTTTTACTTTTGAAAATAGTAACTCACGTAAGTGTTTTACTACAAATGTGTCTTGATACGATGCGCATCTAATTTCTCTGCAATAGAACCAGCTATCGTTTCCACATCTCGTCGATTCCAATTGCTCACACATTGTTTCAGACATTTCGGCCACCGTAATGGCCATTCTATTTCATTTCGTAAACGTCCCGACGGTACATTCACTTCCAATTCGTACATCGTCCAAAATAGTAGCAAACGACGATAGGCACGTGTTCGGATACGTATTTGATGCGGTAACAGAATGAATGAATGATAAAGGCTGAAATAAAAATTTTTTTTTACATTTACAAGTTTTGATATTCACATTAACATTAATAAAATTTAGTAAGGGTGGGAAGAGAATTACATGTTATTTTAACATATAGCAAATATTTAAATTTAGTTCAGTTCAAATTATTCGAAAAAAAAATCAGAAAATGAGTTCGCTATCAAATTTGACCTCTGAGAAATTCTAATCCATATCCGAGAAATAAAACATAAATGTTTCTTTATCCTTTTGAATTTTCAACAAAATTTCCGAAATTTTTAAATTAAAATACTAGACGATGAAAAGTTTTTTTTTTTTTTTAACCTGAAAAGGAAACTGGATAACCAGTAAGCAATTAACACATCAACGCTATAATGTGTTCGTGATATTGATAAGCATATCATACCTCCAATGCACATCAATATTAAGCACCATCTGAACAATGAAAAAGCTTTTAACATTCAATGGTTCAAAAAAGAATTTCAATTTAAAGTTTGAGTAAAAATTAAATTAAATCTCGATCCCTTTGAGATTTTGAAATTTCTTCAAATAAATTTTAAAATTTCCTGAATTATAATAAACCTTAACGGCCAAATGGAATGTGGTGAATAGTGATTGAAATAGAATGTTGTTGTGGAAACAAATATTGTATGTCCGGAAAAGAGAAGATCACCACAGATCAGCTTACCATTTTCATTGATTTGTAGGCCCAGCTAAAGCATTTTGCATTTTTTCGTCATGACTTCATTCAAAAAAAAAAATTCGAAAATTCTTATGCATTTAAATGTCACAATTATTTTATGAAACTTCAGACTATAATGAAAAAAAGAATTTTGTTTGATAAAGTTTTCATTTTCTTATCAAAAAATTTTTAACTGCATTTTTTCCTAAAGCTAATAAATGATTTCAAATTTTGGAAGCTGAAAAAAATTAGAATTCTAAATGTTGTAAAATTGTAAAATTTTGCAAATACTCACTATTTTTTGAACGATCATAAGAAGGAATTTCAATAATTTCATGACTGCCCCTTTATAAATAAGGTTTTTTTTAAAAATATTTTCCCATAAAAATGTTTACAGATAAAGATGGATTTTTCTTTTGCAATTAATGAATAATTCATCCTATACATCAAAAATATTCGAGAAACTAATTAATCGATTAATTAATATTGAGCTAATTGAAATGAGTTATATTGTAAATTTAAATCAAATGATGGTTAAGAATATTTTAATCCTTTGCTTTATTTTTTTCTCTCTGAAAGAAGGAGAGCTTGAAGGTTATTTTATGACTCAACATTATTTATAACAAAATCTAAAATAAATGCTAAAAAAACGAGAATGATTTTACTCTATAATTATTTTGATATCCAGTACTAGTTAATCAATACCAATAAGAAGTAAAGCTCAGACTTCAGAGTTCAGAGTCAAGTAAGATTCAGAGTTCAGAGTCAAATGAGGTCCAGAGAATTCCGAGTTCAGAGTCGTTCAGAATTCAGAATCGAAGAAAGAAAAGCCAAGCAAAAAAAGGAAAACTATTGAGATAGAAAAATCAGGAAAAAGTGTCATAAGCGAAAATTTTGTAAATCTAGCATAGCTAACAAATAGCCAGAAAAAGAGCTCATTAAAAAATTTTAAATTTTATTATCGTGGAAGTAAAAATTACTGCTTCAGTCAGCTATTTATTTCCTGTCCAATTTTTGAGAAATTGAAATTTCATTTTAATTTTGAAATTTCAATTAAAAAATTTAATTTTGCAATGCCAATTGAAAAAAATTGAAACCTTGAAAGAGTGTTGTGCAAATCGTCTCAGAACACTCAATATTGTTGCTTGATGATTTGGTTTTACACATTTACTGCAAAATTCAAAATTTTAAGTAGTGATAGGAATTTATGATACAAAATCTTTGTTAGTGAAAAAAAGATTAGAAATGAAAAAAAAAAAAATGTTACAAATGATTTTAGGAGGCATGCAGTCGTCAATATTGCAGCTCACCGAAGCAAATCATTTATATAATGCACAATTAACTCATTAGTATTGAGCATTAATTATTAGCAATTTGTGAATGATATGAAGCAACAAAATGGAATTTATAAAATTAAGGAAGTGAAGAAGCTGGCAGGATTTATTTTTGGTAAATTTTGAATTTACTGAATTTCCAAAATCAGTACAATGTGAACAATTAGTTTCATGAATCTTCTATACAATCTACTGCTTCTTTTTAAAGTAATTACAGTATAATTGCAGGGTGTAGTAAATACTCAAAAATAAAGTAATAAATTAAGAGTTAATAAGCTTACTGGTAATTATTATCGTAACTTGCCGGTATATGCGTAACAGCTAAGCAAACAGCCCGAAATGTATACAGTACAGTTACAGTGAATATCAGTCGACGTAAAACGATAAATCGATATCGATGAAACACAATAATAAATCCGAGTGCAAGAACACCCGCGATCCCGGTTAGCATATCTCCGACAGCTAAAGCCCATTCTTGCTGCGGTATTATTGCAAATACCAAGTCCGGTAAGGCATCTCTGAAAAGACTGATTTAACTGTAATAATTTTGAAATTCAAAATTTATGCTATGTAATTGAAATTACTTCAACAATTGAAACTATTCATTATTTCAATTATGAATAATTTCAATTACTAAAATAATTTAAAGAATATAATTAAAATCATTTCAATCAGTCTATCAGTTATTATGAATGTTTATCAATTTCTGATAAAATGTTATAGGATTTAACAATTTTGAATAAATTAATCAAATCATTTAAATCCAAACCTACTAGTAACATCATGAGCTAGACAAATCACAAGTTGATTTAAAAATAATGATATAAATAGTGCTATAAAACAAATAAATGTTTTCAAATATTCAGGTCGATAAGTTTTCAACGATTTCCGTTTTCTTTTTTTCTCTTTTACATTTTCTGAAAGTTAACTTTTTCTTTCTTTTTAACTTTTTTTTTTCGAATATGACTATCAACAATTGGCGCATAACGCGAAAATTATTAAGTTGAAATCTTTTAAACGAATTACAGATGAATAAGTGATTGAAATATATATTTTAATATTTAAGATATTATCAAATAATTA
>UPTC01001864.1:0-12255 GCA_900537255.1 Acanthocheilonema viteae | reverse complement strand
TTAATTACAGAAGTTGAGTCAGTCGAAGTTATATTAACAGCTGCGAAAAGTGTTTTAAAATACATAAAATTGTATTTCCTTTCTAAAAGGTTTGAAAAACCTTTCGACAAAATATTTTAACTTTCGTTATAAAAATGTGCGCGGCGGTGTTATTTGCAGTAATAGATATGTCAATAAATACTCGGCCTTTTTGAATTTAATAGCCGAGGGTAGCAAAATATTAATTCAACTATTTTCAAATGACCCCTATATTATGCATTGATTACGGATTCAATTTGCAAATAAACTACGACAAATGATAAAAATAATCAAATTGCTGTCATTTGGCTTATTATAAACTCAGTTTTCATTCTTATCACTTCATCCTTCTTTCTTCTCTCCGAAAAAGTTTTATTTCACTGAAATTTTCCAAAACACAATAGGAATAATGTGTAAATGATTTCGACATAAGAGAAGTTCTGTAGATAGCGATATCGGGAGAAACCGGTGGTGAAATGAGAGCGAAACTGTGACTTAGAATGCATCTGCGTCGGGAGTCATCTTGGCCTGACAGGATAAGGAGTTCAATGCCAAACCAAAACTTATATTTAAATAAGTGAAGAACAAGATTGGAAAAAGGATTGATCAGAGCACAGTTGACTGTACTGAACGTATAAAAGCGGACGAACTGTGACTTAGAATTAAATGGGATGAAAATTGTAACGTCCGGTCCAGTTCCATCCGTTTACATTTGTAGCGTCGATTTTGGAACCAAATTTTGACTTGTGTGGGAGTAAGTCCCAATGTCACTGCCAGTCGTTCTCGTTCTGCTGCATTCACGTATCGCTGCAATTTGAAACGCTCTTCCAGCTCACTCACCTGAAATTCAATTGCTCATCTCCGTCATTTGCCGGTAGAGGAAGGAAGGGCTTTTGACCTGTTCTGTTTCATCTGGCCTATCAATTGCTAAATAAGTCAAAAATTACTTTCTGTCGATAACGCAGGTGTGTACGTATGCATTCATAGAATAAATAATACACACAAAATCAACAATTTATGAGACCCACCTGAGATTGGGTAAATAAAATGCGAGGCTTTCGTCGCGTCTGCTGCGATCGGAGCCGTACAGAAAATTTTGGGTCGCCATTGCTGTCGCAAGGGTTAGCTATCAAATCGAATCGCGAGTCAGTGTGCATGTCTGGATTTGTACGGTACAAAATTTTTAAAATTTTTACTCAGTTCAAATTCAGCAAATTGAAATACATTGACGGAAGTAAGTGCTGTTCAAGCTTTTTTTATAAATGTTTTATATGGAATTGGAATTAGAAAATCATATCTTAATATTCACTAAGTTACTTGAAACTCTAACGTAACAGTGAATCATTCCCAAACCGTTTCCTTTTCGAAATTTCACGCTGACGGTTAAGTAAACCAATCGATAATTCATAAAGTTATAGATTAGTGATGAACACTTACTTAAATATGTATAAAGTGCAAATTGCGGTACGACAGTAGTGGATGGTAAACGTTCAGAGAAACCCAAATACTGCATACCATCCGTCGAGGTTAGTTGTTCCAACGAGAAGTTCGGTGTTGGGAACACGGAAGATGGTACGTTTGGAATTGTTGGCAATGATGAAAACGTCGTGCTGTTCGCTGTCGGTAAACTCCACGGGAATCCGAACGTTGGCATTCGGGTACTAGGTACTGATACTGAGTTATTCCTTTGATTTACTGCATGCAACTCCGGTTTTCTGGACATGCAAGACTCCGGATAATGAGCAGACCAACGATGAGGTTGTTGAGCCGGATTTTGGATTAAATTTGTCGGTTGATGATGCTGATGATATATAGCCATTAATGGGGAGTTCGATGATTGAAATCATTGAATCCAATTGATGCAAGTGATGAGAGGCGCGCTTCGTGCCTTTAAAAGATTCTCACGCGGCTAATTTCTACCTTGAAGTGATTTTTTAGTCCTCTTCTTCATGAGGGACATCAGGAAATAGTGTGTCAAAGAGAGTGAGAGGAAAACGGGTTCTAATGGCTTCCGAGGTAATGCGAATAGATGTTACGGTACTGAAGTGTATTTACATAGTTAGCCAATCAGCGGTGCTCACTTCGAGGAGTTCGGAGCACGAAAATTGGAAAATGAGAAGCGAAGAGGGCAATAAAGGAGAAATGGATTGCATTACACACTTAAATGTGCCTTTCCTTGAATTTTGAACCTTTGTATCAATTTTCATTATCCTTCAAACAATCTACCAAAACATAATCTCTCTCTTGATTCTATCTTCCTTCTTATCATAAGCATCTTTGAAATTGCTGATATAAACAGAAAGGATGGGTCGATCATCCATTATATGATGTGGAACATTATATGATCGTTACTTTTTAAATTTTCCATTGTTTTAATTCCCATCCTCAAATAATTCACTCTCTAAATTCAACGATCTTTGCCTGTGTAAATGTATCAAATTTACATGTCGCACATACTTTCCTTTGCTGCAAAAAAAATTATTTTGCAATTATACTTAAATAATTACACAAAAAATGATTTGCTATACAGTTTATCGTCGGCAAAAAGGTCATTCATGCTATATATGAATGACTTTTGCATCAACGATAAACAGTGAATAATATCTTTAAATGATATTCCTCTTCTAACAGTATTATCAATCGATCAATTACTATTAATAGAAAGCAACAAATGAGAATATAGCACGACTCTTTTTAGCAAACTAAGCAATGAAAATTTGAATAGCTTGAAAAGATTTTAGAAAATTGACAAGTCCAATCAGCGTAAGTGGACAGGCAATGTAGAATACTCAACTGTAAAAGAAAAATGAAGAATCTACAATGTGAAAAATAAAAAATATTGCTTAGTGAAGTCACTTTCACTTTTCGAATTTTGAATGGCCACGGACGATTAATCAAAAAAATATGCGTTAATGTGAAGAAGCTTCGATAATAGTGTGACCATTTCGATTTGAAAAGACACTGATTTCAAACGATCAGCCAATTGAATATGAAAATTAAAATATATAAGTTAGCTTATCGAACAGTACCTAACACCTATTCATGCATTATTTTACTAAAGATGATCGACGTTTAGCAGTTCTCGAATTTCACCGCTTCTGCGGACAGTGTCCACTATATTTCTTATGATATGTGACAGATATCGATGTGTCTCTTCAACACATGTTCGCATTTTGTATTCGTCAGTTTTTTAACAATAAATTTTTCATAAAACGTTGCGCCCTTCACTAAGGAAAATCACCGTTGTAGCTGTTAAAACTAACAAATCTTTCGTTGGAAGACGAAAATCGTACAATTTTGTGATTGAAATAAATGAAAAAATTGCCAACAAACTGGAAAACCAAATGGCCAACCATATTTTGGTTCTCCGAGGTAAATAATGTACACGAAATGCTTTGGGTGAATGTACTCCGTTATGTCACGCCAGGCATATCCCTTGCGATTAAAAAAATTCCATTCAATTTTACAATTCATTTTAAAAAAATTCCAGTTAAACCATACATCTATCGGGATGGTAAGAATGTGCGGTGAGTAACTTCATGAGTGATACTAGAATCCTTTCAACCGAAATAAGCATGTCCGTGTGATTGTTTAACAGTTTTATTATTGAAACTCTTCCATCCATTTTGCAGGAACCCTTTACTTTAAGCATATTTTTCCACAGAACTCCTGTGGAGAAATATGCTTTCTATTACGGAAAAAGCAGCCAAAAATAAAAATCGCTTATTATTCTCAATGAGGAAAGAAACTCACTTTTCCGAAAGATTTCTTACTGATAAAAAATGAAAAACATTCAGTGCTACTAAAAGCCATGGAATGATAATAGCCAAGTAAAATTTTATAATGCAACAACTTTCACTTGTTACACAAGGCATACTGGATAAGTTTTAGACTGCACTGTGGTACAACATAAAGTTAAACCATTTACCAATTCAACGATATATTAAAAGCACCTCAAAACTTCCTAACAGAATATCCTGTCTTATGATGAACTCTAAACAAAATTGAACAAAGAACCTTGACATAATGTGTTATAACGATCAACATACGATTTGAGGAGTTATCGCTTTTTATACAAACAAGGCTTCAATTTCAACCCAATAGGTCGTTTCTGCATCACTTTACCAGTTTTGATAAATTCCAAAACAACAAAATAACCACCATCTTTTATCATCTATAAACTTTTTAATAAATGATAAGATAACCATCTGAATGTGTACTCCTTTCTATAATTCCGGACCAAAATCAACGAACCTTTCCAGTCATATCAAATCCCATTTTTGTTATGGCATGCACGAACTGTTTTACACTTATGAATCGACTGGCAACTTCGGCTATTTTCAAAAAACCACTGAAGATAAGCATAAATTGGGTCCAATAAAATTAAATTGATTAATTTCAAGAACTAATAAGTACAATACTTCCATGTCATTATTTAATAATATATGAAGTGATAACAAACCCTTTCTTCAATATTCGATTCGCTTCCCTTAAATATTCGTTCAGATTGGTTCCCATCAATGAAAGACAAAAAACAACAATATCCACTGATTCATTGTGTAGCGGGACCTATATAAAAACATACTTCAATTAGAAAAAAAAAAGGTTAAATTAAATGCACCGTTAAGTAAGTCTAATTCATGCTCAATGACTGAAGGCGTAATTGTAAAATCACTGCTGATAGTTAATCGTTCGATAGACAAAATATATTTTACGTCTCGAAGCAGTTTGACATAAGATTTCCTCTACCAGTCTTCTCATGATCACTGGAATGACCTTTAAATTAAAGAAAAAATGTCGATTTTTGAAATCCGTATTTGTTGAGGATAGTGTGCTTACAACTCCATACAAAATGAGTAAAATAGTAACTCTGTTATGCATACGAGATTAACAGTGAATTTATAGATGTATAACAGTATAGGAATAATAGAAAATATGAGGAAATATTAAATGTCCCTAGTCCAATTATGCTACTCATAACGTTAAGACTAATTAAGTGTACCGTTGACATGTCACACGCCGTAATGCGATCATTCGTGGCAACCAAATCGAAAGAGTGTACGGTGGCTATTTGTGACAATTTCTCAGCAATCGTTGCACTTCCACAGCCCAAATCAGCAATTATTAAACCATCATGTTTCAGCGATTTTATCCATTGAATAATGATATGAACAGGATTACACGGCCATTTCTTTACCTATAAACACTATATTATTAATCTAAAATATTATTTTCATTTTTAATTAACTACCTTCATTTTCTAAGCATGCATAATAATCCGACGTTTATTCTTTGTAAATATCATCGATTCACTGATATCTTCATAACATTTATCAGAAGCCTTTGATTCAAAATATCGATTATACTAATTTGCACATTAGATTGATTGTAAATGGGCTCAAACAAGTCAGCATGCTTTTAATAGAAATGGGTAAATCATTACACAATAAAATTTCCTCTTACTACACTTTGAACAATCACATATGCATTGGTTTGTACAATTCCCATTAGCAAACCTGTTTCTGATATCCTTTATGGTACAATTCGAAAGACTGCGGATCCTTCCGGAACAGTTCCATAGCTTCCGCACCACTCATAGTATATAATTGCTCATTGATATATCGAAATAACGAAGAATTCATTTCTTCTACGTCAATTATTTCTTCTCTATTCAATGCTCCATTTTCACTTAGGCCGTCACGGTATTTAGTCTTCTTAACTTTACTTTTCTTCTTTTTTTTTCTCATTTGCACATCACTTAAGGGAATGGAATGTTCAATATCTAAAACAACAAATTATAAAATGTAAATAGAAAGAAAAGAAATTCGCATCGTGTATTTACTGTTCTCGTGGTGATCATTATATATACATGTAACAACCTTTTTCTTCCCTCAGTTTTCTTTTCGCTTCCTTAGCAGCTTTCTTGCGAACTTTATTTCGCCATGGACGACGCTGCTTTCTCGGCTAAAACAACCAACTATTAAAAGCATTCAAAAAAATACAAGCCAAAAACGCTATCCTTCATAACTGCAGCACACGCAATTCATCATCTAAACGGCTAATTAATTAACCAATATAATTACCAACCCAATAAATATAACGTTCCATTCATTCATCACATTGCAATTACAATAAGAAAGAACAAAACTAACAGATTTTGTCATCAGAGTTTCTACTTCTTCACTGCAATCGACTTCGCCTTGTTTTGCGGAGAGTGCATTGTTCTTGTCCTCCAATTTCTCCTTCTGTCTCATCAAAATCTCGAAAAATAAAAGTAAAAACGAAGTGCATGTATAACAGAACAAGGCTAAAACACTCGCAAATAACTTCAACACTCTTTTGATTTCGACATTTTTCAATGGGATTGACTATGGCAGTGAGTAAATTTCGATCATCAGGCACATTTATTATCATTAAAAACGAAACTAACGAGTACCAACAAAGTTAATAAATGACTAACTCACAATAATGATATAATCAAAACTGGGACCAAATTAAGTACTTCAATGTACTATTCATATAAAATACAAATGTGAGGAAAATACAATATATTAACAAACTTTATTTTCAAATAATTAACTATATACCAAATATTATAAGAGTGCAATAAATAGCAAAATCATTTCAAATCCATCGAAATAGGACTGTCTGATATTGTTGTATGTCATCATTACAGTAACGGATCAGTACACTGATTACCGCCTATCTGTTTTCCCGAGCCCACGCTTGCCACAAAACAAGTGTTTCGGACGTTTGGCAAAGATATGCCTGTCAGCTTCACCTTTCCTTGCTTCGTGTTGCAAATTTCTCTGCTTCTTTCGTCCAACTTTCTTCGTCATTTCTCGCATCTAAATTAAAATTTGATTAACTTAGCAAAATTCCTCACCAAATAACCAACCAACAGCACAGACGTACATCATCGGAAAGATCTTCTTCTCATAGAAACGAGGATGCATATCCGAATATCTCAGATAATGCTCTTTTTTAACTTGCTACTGTTTTATATGCACACTGATCTATGAAAAAAAAAAAAAAATGCTAACTTCGTCATCCTTTATACCCTGGATATCACGACTAGGCGGTCGACTAGCAACCAGGTTTGGACTTTTTCCCACCCGTATTTTTTTGACAGTAGGCTCTTTCAGTTGTTCTTTAGCCAAGTTCTTCAACTGTGATGGATCAATATCAACACCAAGATCCCGGAACTGTTCTTTAAAACATGCCATAGTTCTATTCCGTTTTCTTACCACGGAACGACTTAAACGTGGTTTCGTAATGCTCTTTTTAACTTGTGAAGCCTGTAAATTTGAGATTTAAATAAACCGTCTAAATAGCTGTGCTTAAAGTATGAAAAGAGATCATAAAGTAATTGAATTGATATAAAAGATAAAATAAGCTTTTCTATCATTTTCCATTTTACCATTTTCAGCCGACTCTCTCTTTCCATGATTTTTTCGGCATTTTCAAGCAATTTTCTCGTCTTATCATCATCCAAAATCAAATCTTCATCATAGTATCTGAAATATTACATCTTATAGAGCTATAGCAAAAATTCCCTAACGTCAACAAAAGCTGTGCAAATTTTCAAAAAATATAAATTCCTCAATAAATTAAAAAAATCTCATACCCGGCTTGAATCTTTGCTTCTTCCTCTTTCTTGATTGACTCTAACATATCTTTGATATTCGATGCAACAAAATCGGCAATATTATGTCCTTCCCATATTTCGGGCACAACATCGTATTTTTCTTCATCGTTCTTCAGTAAATAATGTTCTGCAAAAGCAATTATATATTTGTTCCTAGTCTTGTAACCTATATAAATTAATCTATATAAGAATCGTGAAAAAACAGATTTAAACAGAAAATTTACTCTTCAAATCAAGTATATATTCGTCTTCCATTTCCAGTTCAATTTGGCGCTCTAACTTTCGTATTCTCGCAACTTTCTCGTTATTGGTATTATTACTACCCCAAAACTTTTTCTTTATAACTGCTTCCGGTACATACGGTGCACGTACCTGAAATTCAATAGTGGCAGATAACAGCAAACTAGAAAAACTTTTAAATTCCACAAAAATTAACATACTTTATCATCTCTTGGAACAGGATAAGCAACAAACACACGGTTTAACACACCATCTTCAACTGCTAACTTCCTCGACTGCAATTTGTTTTCAACACGTTGTGTCAAAAGATGATTGCACGCCTAAACGGTAAACATCTTTTTCTTTTTTAAACAAAAGCACATTGTCCTTTTTTCTTACTTCTTCGACAATTCAAGTTGTATTTCTTACCAAAAGAACTCTAAATAGCTGGTTGAAAACAAGCAAAGTGATGCATACAAAGCTAACACACTAAAAACAAATTCACTTTCAGCATTAATATCATCTAATATATTTTGCATTAGATGAGTAATGATAGCCTTACATTAGTTTATCCTATGCTCACTTTACAATTCTATCATTACTTTATAATTCTGGTAGGAATTTCAATTACTTCTCTTACTGAAATTAATTTAGCTAGATAAATATGATAATGGTATAATAAAAATGTAAAAAAAAATACCGTATTTCTGAAATCCATTATTCCCTCTTGTGTAACAGCGCTAAGTTCAAACATAGATAAACAACTGTCTTCCAATCTTTTCAGTTGCTCCATTTTCTCCAGCTTTAGTTCATCAAGCTTTACAATATCCACCTTATTTAAGCCAATTAATACTGGTTTCTTTACAAATAATGGACGAATGCTTTCAAACAGTGCTACCTAAAAAACCCAATCAAAGTTAACAATCCTGAAAAGCAATGTATAAATACGATATCGAATCAGATTTCTTACTTGTTCTTCAATCGTATGATCACATGTTTCACTTATATCCATAATGAACAAAACTGCAGCACGTAAATGTGCAAGTGCAGTGATCGCTTGCATCTCAATTGTATTACGCTCTTCTAAAGGTTGATCCAAAATACCAGGTGTATCAATAACCTAAAACTATAATAATCTAAATATATTTCACACTTACACATATCATACATTTTCTTTCGAAACAGTACAATTTTTTCCCTATACTTCTATCAAACATTCTCTAATTAGGAATAAAGAATTAGCACTGGCCTGCCAACGGAGATATTTATAATCAAGATGTCCAATATAAAGAGCTTTAGTGGTGAATGCATAAGGTTGTACTTCAACGTCAGCACGAGTTAACAAATTCATCAATGACGATTTACCAACATTTGGGAAACCACAAAGTATTAATGTCCTGAAATTCGATGTCACATTAACAATGCAAACTTTTCCCACTTTGGCACCAATAATATTTTTTTTTTGTTTATTAATCATTGCTACGGAAAGTATATCAATAAATAACTGTTTTATACATACCTCGTGTTTGGATCAATTGTTGGTAAACGAGAAAGATGCTGCCTCACTTGCTCCAAATAATCAAAACTTGATTTCTGGCGCTTTAGTAGCTTTACCATTCGTCCAAGTGCTGCTCGTTTTAGCATTTTACACCGATATAATGAATCGCCATATTTCATTAGGCGAACATATTCTCGTGCAATACTGAAATGCCTTTTTATTATAATAAATTCAAATCAACATAAATGACAACGCAGTGAAAATAAAAACTGCTAAAATTTACCCATCGATCAAATGACGAGCAGTGTTCATTTGTCCCAAAGCAATCTTGTAGTGGTCCTTATCGTATAAAATGTTCATGAGATCGGCATAAAATGGATGAACCTCCTGAAAGGCTATTCAAAATATTCAAAAGCATCCTCTAAAAATCCAAAAGCCAATATTTCTACATTCTGTTTCAATTCACATTAACCAATCCAAACACTTTATTTAGCAAGGAGATTTATAGCTATTATCAGCAAAAAAAGATACAATAAATCAGCAGAGCGATAAGAAAAAAACTACGGAATTACCTCCATTTTTGGAAATTCATCGATAATTTGTGTCAATTTATCATGCAAAACTTGTTGCAAAAATTTAATCTTTCGTGTATAAAATGACCGGATCCGGCTGATTGCAAAATGACGACGAACCACGGTTGGTGTTTTCCGTTGTGTCTTAGAAAGAACTATTTCCTTCAAATCCTGAAAAACAAATCTAATGTGGTCTTGAATGTAATCAAACGTCATGCAAAATTATTTCCTTTTCGATAGCATATCTAAAATATACTAATATTCTGGCATTTAAATAACTGCAACTCAAACCTTAACAATAATTACTTACCGCAGCGGACGGAACCACCGTTATCTTTTTGAAATTGTAAATTGCCGGCATTTGCTTCTAAGCTAGAATAAATTTAACAAAAAAAGCACAAAATTACAGATGTCACACTTGTCGCCTATTGTAATTGCCACTAAGCAGTCTATTTTATTACAGCTGAGAAAAAACGGGAAGAGGAGGAAGAGGAAAAAACAGCAATCGTCCTCCCCGTTCAAATGGGTATCACTTTAAAGTGTGATGAAAAAATGGTGACAAGGACAGTGTGTTTCTGGAAATTTATCACTGAGTAAATCAATTTCAATCCTTATCCATAATCACTTCTCTATTCACTACAAATAAAGTATGGAGAAATTATGTCCTTCCTTGAAAATATCACTGAAGTAAAAGTCTGTTCCAATTAACTTCTCCGAGATTCCCCGAGACCCGAAAACTCCCTCTCTCTTTTCACCCCATCCCTTTAAACAAACGTGCATTACGAAACATCAAACCAAACTCATCAAAGTAATACACTGTCTTGCCTGTGGCGACATTAAAACGACATCTCATCCATGAAAGTTGGAGGTACTGAGAGATGACGCTATGGGAGATTGATTGACGTGAGGTCAGGTTGGGAACTGACCAGATGGATTTTTGGCTAACCGTATGGAAAAAGTTTGAGAAGTTATGTGCATAAATAGATTTGCTCCGTCATCTTCAGAATGGACAGGAAAATTTCCTCAAAAGCGGATTTGTCAACCTGGACGGAGTAGAAATCAGCGATACATTTTAAGATGCTCCTTGTAAGCTCGAAATATTCCTACTACAATACTATTTCAGTAAGAAGCATATAAATGATCTTATCTTTTCGTATTTTTGGTTTTAATTCGTTTGTTTATGCGCTTGTTTGTACATAATACGGTGTATATGTATATAGCGTAAGTGTAAAGCTTAGAAGCAAAAATTGCAATTGAAGAGATATTTTGTATGTCTGTATTCACATATGAAAATGTATGTGAATTTTTGTATGTGAAAAAAAAGTTAGAACTTTACGATCAGGAAAAGAAGTGAAATTTAAATGCTCAACACACTTATCTCATTAACAGTACATTAATTTTTTCAATTTAATCATCGACCCACTTCCAAAAAACAAATGCAACATGGACAACTTAGTGTTTTCCATTCTATCATTAATTTGCAATAATGGCCACTGGAAATCTCTTCGAAAATATTTTCTTTATTGCTAAATGTGATTTGAGAGTTAAATGCATCTTCTTCATCACTTCGTTAATGCCACAAATCTCGTGACATCATCATTATGTTTCATTTTCGATTTGTGTGTGAATAAAAAAGGAATTTCAAATAAATGAAAACATCCTAAATCTCTTATACTCAGATATAATCAGACTTACATTTCAGTGACGCAGCTGCTTTTATGTCAGAATTATATGATAGAAAAGCTACACCAATACTTGCCGAAAATAAAGAATCGAAAAATATTTCAAATAGAGATTTCAGACATTTTTAAACAAAATAATTTTTCTCTCAAATGTGGTAAATTTATTGAAGTAAGATAATAGGATGATTTTTTGTAGAAGTAGTAAAAGATTGAACAAAAACTAAATCTGTTGTGAAAGTTTTTTTGTTAGCTTTATTCTAATAGATTCTTATGAGGTATTCAGTAGAGGGATTGCAACTCTGTCTTTGTTGAAATGTTGGTCCGTTGATTATGAAATAAGAGTTGAGTCCTATTCCAATGTGGTTGGTTGAAGCAGAAGAACGAATGAAGACACGCGTTGAATTGTACTTTATTGCGAGTGACACCCCATGTTGCAGAGTAAAACAAGACTTGGTGAACACAAAATCAGAACTTCAAAAAACTAAAACTAAAACTTGACTAGATCTTTTATATTGGGTTTGGGGGTTGGCCCAAAGACAAGCAATGGGTTTATGAGATTGTGTGACCTGACCTACGAACAGATAACTAATAAACTAGATCAAAGGATAGGACCGACAT
>UPTC01001863.1:0-12271 GCA_900537255.1 Acanthocheilonema viteae | reverse complement strand
AAAATGAAATATATTTGAGTGTTTGTTATGGCTTTGAAAATATATATCGGCCAATATGCATATTAGATAGAACGGAATTTTTAAATTGATAGAAGGAGCGAATGAATGGATGGATGGTAGCGTTGTTTCGGTTGAATGTCTATTACCAAATTCTCGACTAGAATAAAAAAAACAAATCTTCTGAAGGCATCTTTCCAACATTTGTTCATATGCACTTTATTCCATCGCTCACCGTTTTTTTTTGCTCCGTTTGCGAAAATTAATTTTTAATTTTATGCAAAAAAATGGTGTTGCTTACGAAAATTTTTTCTTTTTTTTCTCGAAAGAGAATGCTAGATAATTGTTAGTAATTATGCATTGAAGAAATGAAATAATTTAATGATGAACTTGCGAAAGGCAATTTGGAATAGCCATACAATCATTTCAGTGTTAACAATAAGTAGTGATAGAAGAATTTCAGAAATTAGTAAATTGATAAGTTCGGAAGTAATCTGATGATGTTGTTCGAAAAAAGTTTGTTTACTAAGGATTTTTTATCAGATTATTAAAATTTTCAATTTCTGAGTAAGAAGTGCTTATATATTTTTAAAATAACTTTTATCTTTTAATGTTTATCTTTTATTGTTAAATTTCTTTTCTTTTCTTTTCAGAGAATAAATAGAATTACTGTTTAATTTGCATGCATTAGCGTCCTTGCAGTTGCAGTAATTTTACAGAGATTTAAAACTTTTCAAATTTCAATAATTTTAAATCTATGATGTTGTTCCAATGGTAGTTCACCAAAATTGATGTTTTAAGTAAGTATAAAGGAGCGTAAAATTTGAGGAAATGCAATAATGAGACAAATATACCAAATGACCATTTGAATATTGGAATGGAAAGAAAAATAAGAATAAATGGAAGAAGAGGGAAAGAGGAAGAAATGAGGAATGGTCAAGGAGGGATGAATAGAATGATTTGAGATAAGAGAGAGAAAGAGAGAGAGAGAGAGAGGGAGAGATGAGGAAGGAGAGAGAGGGAGTCTGACGTTAAAAGTCGAAAATTACCAAGAGGTTTAGCCATAATTCCCTTTGGTGACCATAAAGTCTCAAATAGCAGTTAAATAGGGATGAGAGATGATTGAAAGTAGTAAATAAACGGATGGAAAAGGAAATCAAAAATGAAATAATTTCTACTTCATTGCTCTTACCACAACCGACAGCGACAACAAATGACTACTACTACTACTACTACTACTACTACTACTACAACTGCTACTGCTACTGCTACTGCTACTGCTACTGCTCCAACTGCTGCAATACAAACCGTATTGAAAAGCATTGATAGGAAATAATATAATTTAGCAGAAATGTGCAAATTAGCCTTGATGCGATTTTCGTATATGCTAGTGAAAGGAAATGCAAGCAGCTGTTTAAAGCAATGCATAAATCACTGGCAGTTGCTCGATCGCAACTTAGCTTTCTTGCAAGATTAGCAAGAAAACAGCAAGCTTAATTCCTGTAATGAATGATACCACTGGAAGATAGCTGCGCGATATTATTACATTGCGGACAGATTTGAATACGTTGCCTTTCTAAACCCCGCCCCCACCAAGTAATCTTGAAGATAAAGTTTTTGAATTCGATATCAAACGATTATGCTTTTTAATGCATTTATGAATAGGTTTTAAAAATATATGAGGTTAATGTAGAGTGGAAATAATGAAGAAAGTAAAATCATTTTTCCTGATTTTATTATAACTTAAGGATGATGGGAAATTTTGAGGAAGTTATTTCACCTGTTCTCTCCCTCTCTCTCTTTCTCTCTCTTCTGTCTCTCTCAGGTTTTGCAAAGGATAAAGATTAGAAATAACTATATCAGTACTTTTTATATTTATACAGCTCATCAATAATAATATGATAAATAATTTCTAGAGAAAATATTACATTGTGTATGATTTCTGAACACAATCCTGTAATGGCTCTCATTTGATCAGTAAACTTTATATCCTTCTCTGTTCATTTACTGACCAATAAATGGTTAGCTTTAAGCTAATGGTACCTTTTATTATATTATGATGTGGCTATTACGGTTCCATATTTTGATTTTTCGAATTATTAGATTCCATGTTATAATTTCTCGAATTATTACGGTTCCATATTATGATTTATCATCGTTTATACGGTAGACATATATTCTTGTTAATGATCGTTTTTTTTTTTCTTTTTTTTCAATTATTGCCCATTTGTAGTGCTTTTCTATCCAAGATACTCATCTTGAAGTACTTATGTCACCTTTTTTTTTAAGGATCTTTTGAAAATACAAATGCAAGTGGTCAAATTGGCAAATAATTCAATTTTCTTTCAAACTTTCCTCTTTAGTAAATCTGTAGCAAAATTTGAAGAGGAGAGTTTTAATTTTACACTACTTCACAATATTTTATCCGTCTTAAGAATGAAAAAAATATTGTAAACTTAAAATTTTTAAACTTCAATCCTGCAAAATAAACATTCTTATAAAAGAAAGTTTTAATCTTAAATTACTTCGTAGTACTTTATTCGTCTTAAGAGTGAAAAAAATATCGTACACTTGAAAATTTTAACCTTCAATCTAACATAGTAAACATTTTTACATTCATCTCTTAATTTTCCAAAATTTTCCTTTAACTCTTTTCCTTATTTAACAAAAAACTAAATACAATCTCGAAACAAAAAAAGGCTGATAAATTAAAATTTACAATTTCTTTTTTGATGATCATAGAGGAAAATGATTTAGAAATGTGCAGAATTGAGAAAAGTGTTAAATTTTTTTATTGAAAATGAAGACTGCAAAATAATTCAAACTAATAAGTAAACAAATTTTGGTAACTTGAAAAATAGACCATTGTAATAAAGAATTTTATAGGTATATTGCAAAAAAGTCATGTCAGATTTATCATTGCTTCAAACATTTGTTGAATTAACGATTTCTGTAATATCAAAATAAGCAGAAATGTGATAAAAATAGCATTTCAATCATTTTGTCTTTCTTTTCCAAATTATCAATATCATCGAATTTCAAGCTATGCAAGCAGTTAATTGAATTTTATTTTTGAACTCACATAATATCCCTCAACCATTCCCATTTTTTTTCCTCCATTTTATCCTTTTTCTTTTCTTTAGTAAGCTTTATTGGCCTATTTTATGATGGCAATATAGTCCAGTTTAATTGAAAAATGTGGTAGTTTATGATTAAAGTCTTCTTCATTTGACATTATTTTTTTTATTAATTAAAATTCTGAATTGATTTCTTTCCCATTGGTTGCCGTATTTTCTGCGCTTTTTCATCATCTTTTTTTTTAAATTTTAAAATGAGCAATCTATTTGCTGCAATGATTAGTTTATTTTTGATGCTTCTGAATTAGTCCAGCCTTATGAGATATTCCTTCAACACTTATAATTTTTCCTCCCTTATCCACAATCCATAAATCACAGTGAAATCTTTAATGAACCCTAGTGGAAAAAAGGCCTATTGAACAATTTGAAAATTTTTTCAATCTTATAATTTTAAGCTAATTTCTTCCATAAATTTAAATTCTATGATATTAGCGCCAAGATATACCGTCCTTACACTTTATCAGTAATATCAAAAAGCAGTGAAGAGGAAGGAGCAAAATATAATCAATTGTATTTAAAAAAATAATCAGAAAAATTTATTTGATAAGAATCTGAAGTGAAGGATGGAATGGGTATTATTCAAGATAAATGTCACTTACGACATTGTGGAACAGTGAAACACGGTAGAGAGAGAGAGAGAGAGAGAGAGAGAGAGAAGGAGGGAGAAGAGGACAATATTTTTCTTTTTTCTATTCCGGAACTATGACGCATTAAGGAGGAATAGAAATATTCGGAAGATGCTGTCAAAATTCATTTATTGTGAAAAAAGAAAAAAAAAGAAAAAAGAAAAAGAAACGAAAAAAGGGAAAGGGCTGAACTGATCAACAACGGATAACTCAGATGTATGACAAAGGTTAACATACTTTGCTAACTCATTACAAATCGGAATACTTTCAGGTAGATTACCTGAAGTTAAAATGTTATGAATCCGGTTGCGCATTCAACCTTGACAATACAAAATTAACATAGTGGGAAAATACTTATTGCTCAAATACGGTGAAATTTTTGCCAATGAATGAAATTGGTTTGAAAGATCAAAAAAAAGAATCTTTTTTTTAAAAAAAAAAAAAATATAATCAATAATAAAACGATATTAATTAATTATATGAAAGTGAACTTAAGTAATTTATCAATTTTCAATCAAAATCAAAAAAAGAAAACTATCCATTAAAATGTTTGCAGGAGAAAAAAGAAACTATAGATATTTTATTTTAGTTGAAAAGATTAGAATAAAAATATGTACGAAAATAATGAAAGAAATAAAAATAATGTAAAAAATTTTTATATTCACTATTAAATCACTAAAAATGATCCGATCATTTCGTTCGATATAATCAATAATCGATGATGAAACATATCTCTAAACATTGCTCTAATGGAGCTGCCAAAGCCATTAGAAATCGATAGTAATTATCAAATCATATGACTTGATCCGTTCATATTAGTTGTTAAGCTTATTAAGGATATATATATATGAGTGTGTGTGCATGACGCTTAAAAATTCAAAAATTTTTCACAAACTGTATTTATTCATGTTTCTAGTCAATTAAAATTGAAAAATTGCTTAACCTAAAAAATATGTCGTATTCTGCCTTTTAAGAAACAGGAAGAGAGGGTAATAGAGGGAGAGAGAGAGAGAGATGTTTCAGATGAATTAAATCACTCATAGGTTTATTTCATTCTTCTTTTCAAGGACTTCCATCTCTTTTGATATTATTGCTGCCACATGTTGTGCTGAATATTAAATGTTCATGAAAAATGGCAATAATGATGATAGTTTACTAAAATAGGAATGAACTGCTTGGATCATTGCGAACACTGTGGTGATGATGATGATAATGATGATGATGATGATGATAATGATGATGATCGTGATTTCTTCGTTTACATCGTTTACATCCATTTTCATTCTAAGTTTGAGAAGTGAGTTGGAAAGAAGAAAGGAAGAATGCATAAAGGAAAATCGAAAAAGAGGAGAGGGGAAAAAAATGGGTGATTTTTTTTAAAGATTTGTCGTAAATGTTTATAATGCTTCTTCTTCGATAACTTTATTTAGCAATATATCTTTTTTTTCCGTTGATATTTTATGCTCGCCTGTAATTACTCTTTGCGATAGTGATAATTAATATTTTTTGATCTTCATCAATGTAAACGTTAGTTATTTTAGAATTGTCATCAGATATTATTCTCCCTTTTTTTCTTTTGCAATGATTTTATATATATTTGAGTAAAATGCTTATTACTTTTCAACAATTACATTTTTATCAATTTGTATTGCCTTTCTGCTAAGTGACAATTTTTGTTGAAAATTGCAATGGCTTATTAGGTTTGCCAGCTTTTCCAACAAATTATCGTGCTATGTTCTTTTTTTGTTCTTGTTACTAAGATTAGTAAAGGGAAAAAAGAGAGATTGTCAGAAATACTTTGATTTTTCATTTTATTTAATAATAAGAATATAATTATAGTATTTTAATCAATAATTATTAATAATAACAATAATAATAGTAATAATTAACAATAATAATAATAATGATAATGATAATGATAATGATAATGATGGTGATAATAATAATGTGATAATAATAATAGGTAATGATAAATTTTTAAGTTCAATACTTGCATGCATATGTATATCTAGAAGATTTTCATCATTATTTTTTTGAATGTTTAATGGCGCATTGTTGCACTTTTGCAATTGGCTTAAGAAAAGCTATCAATATTTCTAGTTTGTTTCCTTGTAATATAATTTCACTCTTATAAATATTTTCTTGCAAGTTATTCTTTCCTCTACTTCCCATCCTTTTTTATCTTCAGCTTAAAATTATTATTTTTATTAATTTTCGTTTTTATCTTAAAGCTAGTTAGAATTAAAGAATTCATAATTCTTATCATTTCTAATTTTCGACAAATTTCTTTGGTTTTTCAATTTTTTTTTACTGTTGCAGTAACTTGTCAATGCTTTTTTGCGCAGTGTTGTAGTGGTTTTTTTCTTTTCTTTTTCTTTTTTTTCTGCTTTTTTTTATTAAGTTCTTTTGTTGTTTGAAAAGAGTGCTTCCGTTCTGTTTTAATGATAGCTCCTCTGGTGAATATATTATGCCGCATCCGCACAGGATTATTGGAGTGTCTCGAGCTTTTTAATAGTTTTAATGGAAGATAATGATGATGTGGTTGGGAAAATGGGATGCAAAAGGCAAGCATGAATTATCCAAAACAAGCCTTTAATGTCATTTTCGTTCTAATTTGGCTACTTGTTCAGTTTTCGTTAGTTTATCATTTGGTTTCAATCAATTTTTATAATGCTGTATTGTTAGGTTGCTTACTTTATGGTTTTAAATTTATATATCTGACAAGGACTAAAAAATTATTTTCAGGTTATTTTTTTTGTGATTATAATTAGGCAGGCAATTTACGTTTGTTTCATATTTTCAATATTATCAAAATTTCATTTTTCAAAGCTTAAAAAGATGTTAAAATTCTATCGAAAAATTTACGATATTGATTGAAATTTTTGTTAAATAATTCTTAATAGCGAGAGAAGAAAAGCATGGTGTATGTGTTTATTAACTATTCCATTTGCATATTCTCATATGTACACTGTTCATACCTTTCTAGCTGATATTTTCTTTCCTGACATTGAATATCTCTAAGAGAGAGTTGAGTAAATATTAGTGCACTAAAGGTATTCGCCCAATAATTAAGCGATAAGGTAAATGATGGTTGCAAGCAATGATATGTAGATTTATCGAGCTTTAAAAACACTACCGTATACAATTGATGAAAAGAGGATATTGCTGGAAGAGCTTCTTTATTATGCAAGAAAGAAAAAAAATTCCGAAATTAGCTTTCATTATTGATTTAGCGAGAAAAATTTTGATTTCATCTTAAATATGATAGCTACTAGTGAGGAACATTATTTCGTGCATAATTCCTATTTACTTTTTATAAGCTAATTTGATGAAAATTTTGGAATTTTTCTGAAAAAAAAAACATTTTTTTTGCATGAAATTATGCATATAAATGATTATAAAAAATGAAATATTAAAATCATTGCAGTATTTTATTTTAAATTTTTGCAATATTTATATAAATCATCATTTTACACTTAATATGCATCATCTTATTCGGGAGAAATAATGAAAATTAATTGTTAGCATAAGAATTAATGTAATAACTTAAACGATCATTTTAATTATGGTTTGTCGGAAGTGATTCTTCATTTTGCACAACTGTTATTATTGGATGATAAATTCCTTAAATTAATTAAACTTTCACATTTGTGCTTCAAATAAACGCAAATGTGAAAGTTTAATTAAATTGTGAGGGAATTTGAGGAAAATATTTCCACAAATAATTCGTGACCATAAATTTTTGAAAGTTGTTTTAATTTGTGACAATTTAAGAACGCATCATAGTTTTTAAGTGAAAAATAATTTACTTCATTAGTTTTCAAGTAACTTAATATAACATATACAATGGTCATATATCGCCTTAGCTTCCAACTTCAAATATCAAAGCTATTCTATTTAATTTATGGCTTACTTGTTTGCTTCTGCATCTTTACGTTAATTCAGTTCTGTTTATCTCTTCATTGCGATTCATATTATAGTGCTGTTTCAGGTTGATGTATATTTTATGCAAATTCATGCTTCTTTAATCAAAAGAAATGGCATTGAATGACAAATTATATGGTCAGCTATGCCTTTCTGTCATTCATATTTTAAAACAGATCATCGCTCCATCATTCTCTTCAACTTTCTTTTGTAAACAAAAAGCATTATGTGGAGTAAATTAACCTCTCATATTGGTTTGTTTTTGTTTTTTTTTTTTAGCATATTCTAATAATAGGAGTATTTCGTTTGGCAATTATTTATTTTTATTCAATTTATTAAAATGTTTATAACAAATATAAAATAATAGTAGTTGCATATAAAATAAAGAAAATGAAATTTTTTCAAATAAAAAATTCCAGGAAATTAAGCGAATGAAAATGGACAATCAATTTGGACCAATCTAGTTGACGGTCTAATTATTATTAGGCAATAAATGAATTCATTAATGTAACATTTCTCTAAAAACTATTAATTTAGAATGATGTGAAAGGTTGGATGAATTTTATTGAAATTATATTTGATAGATTCCCACTTTTTTATATGTATATGTAAATTTGAATGTAAATTAAACTTCTTTCATCTGATTGTTCTTTTTCATATTTATACAATTTTAGTTTGGTGGAGAAGAATAAATAAAAATTTAAATTGCAAATAAGATATTTTTTTTAAATCATTTTTATTGTTAATTTGTCTCGTGAATGAGAAAAGAAGGGATGTTTTTTTGCTCTCAACAGAAGTAAAATTCGATCGGTCATAAATGATTACTTCAATCTCCTGAAAGATTACCAAAAACCGCAAATCTAAAATTCATTTTAATCGTTTACAGTAAAAATTTTCGGAATTTTCAATATGTTTGTTGAATGAATGAGAAAAAATAAATGAGAAATATTAATCATAAGGAAGGGAAAAGATTAGATCGAATTATCCACAAATTAATTAAGCTAAATAAATTACAGTATTTATTAAATGATTATAATAGCGTATAAAAATATTATAAACTGTTAAAGGATTAAATCGAACGATCAGATAACTACTTGAAATAATCAAATTTCAGGATTATGGCTGACGCATATAGACCGTGATCATGATGACACTCGAAAAACACAACTTCGAGAGAGTTGTTCATTATCGGTCCTCAATCAGCGACATTTATCGGTTGTAAGGAACTCGAAAAGTTCCGATAATTTGCATCGTGTTGTGTTACATAACACGCCGCCTACATCTCGAAAATCTACAATATTTTTCAATCTGAGGTTATTTTTCATCTTCTTCCGTATAACGCAAATTTTCTAAGATGATCAAAATCGATACAGTTTCACATATTTATGTCACTCTATTTTCTGAAGCACTGTTTTGTTTATTTTTGTAAACAGTTAATTATAATACATATCCAATATGTTTACGAGCTATATGATATAAATCAATGCAGCTATTCACTTTTCCCTGATATATAATCGTAATTACTTTCACATTTTCAAATATATTAAATGCAATTTAGATGCCTAGAATTAATTAAATGAATTGAAATTAAGAATTCGTTACAGCTATACATATATTTGTGTGCTGAATTTTTAATTGTACATATTTGCAATTACAAAATTTTGTGCTTTCATCAGTGCTAAAATGAAAATTTGAGAAGTCAATAATCTATAGATAAAAGTCGATCAAAGAAAAATTATTCCACATTGTATAAAAACTTTTTTAAATGGATTTTTTATTTCTTATAGAAGATCAAGAAAACGTGAGAAATATAATAAAAAAAGTGATCGGACAAATGCTAATGATGCTGATAAGGGAAAATTTTGTGGTAACACTTTTGGCACCTGCAAGAAGCACCCTGATAAAATACAATCAAAGATTGATAATAATTCTCCATTGCCAACAATTTCATCCACTTTGAAAAATGATGATATGGCACAATCATGGCAATTGTCTAACTTAAGTTCATCAAGGTAATCATTTATAATTAATTAATTACTTTATGAATTTCGTGATTACAAAATAATCAGATACAATTAATAATTTTCACTATTGTTCAAAGATAAAAAATCAAAGTACAGTTGATCAAAATTTTGTTTTAACACTAATAATGAAATGAAAAATTTTTTGTGGACTTATTTTGTTCATTTTACTAATTGTTTTAGCCGATATTTTCGTACTGCGTCATTAATATTTTTTTTTTCATTATTTGAAGATTTATAAAAATTATAACTTTTGAGAACTATTGAGTAATAGCAAAAAATTTACATGTTGAAAAATCAATTTGAGCCATTCTACCCATTCGATTCGATGATATTTCAAATTCTTTCTTGAAACATCTCATAAATTTGGCAAACAATAGGTATTTCTACACCTCTCCAATTCAAATTTCCCTCTATTTCTTTCTTCCAATATCATTGTCTTCTTCATTTTTCGCTTCAATTCAATTGAAAAATACATTGTCATTTCTGACAGTGATAGCGTTTCGAAATTTTGATCGGATCGCATGCGGCGCTAGTAGAAAACAGTCAAAATCATTGTAGGACGATAGTGTTAGTGATGAAACAGTCAACATAATGATAATTACCGTTAAAAAATTTAGGTGTTGATGATATCGGATGAAAAGAGTTGATGGTGACAATGTTACGTGTATGTCCGTTTAATAGGACCACAGTTATGATTGTGACAAATGATAATGTTTATTGTAGATGTGTTTATTTTATATTTTTTTTTTTTTTTAGAAGTTTATTCAACCTATTTCGGACGACACGATCTCGTTCGGGCACTAATAATTGCATTGTATCTGCTTATCCGGATCCCTGTTGTTCATCAATAGCTTCCGATCCTCGGTATGTTTTTTTTTTTTCTGTTAAATTTTTAAACTCTGAAATTTCACCACTTCTCTTTTTTTCTACTAATTGTAACATATTTTTCTCAGCTAAAGATGTAATGATTTTAAGAAAATATTCAAAAAATTTTACCAAAATCTTATGATTTCAGAAAAATTTTTTACGACTTCCAAAAGTATTTTAGATCTACATTAAGCTCAATGGAGGAAAAACGTAGCTCATCGGTTATTCGTCGCAGAAGGCCTCGATCAGCACATTTAGATCCGAATACTTTAGTTTTTCCGCCTAGGGTATATTTTCAATAACTTTTGTTTTAGATAAATTTTCATAGCCAAGTCAAGTATGTTGCTAAAACTGCCCGGGAACTCAGCGCATCTTTTACATAACTAAAGCTAGCTTTCTAAAGGAGACTTGTAATGTGTGAATGCTAAAGTTTGGTCTCCTGAAGGAGACTTACAATGTGTGAGTGCTAAGATTTGGCCTTCTGAAAGAGACCTTGTAATTTTAATTATTTATTTCAATCTAAAAACATAATTGTTCAATTTAATTGTTATCGATAATGAAATATTTTAAAAAATTTAGTCTTTTATTAATTCTATAAAAAAATCTTTTTAGCAAGATTTTTCTCCATCAACGCAGTTTTTCTCATTGTTAACGTATTCTAGAAAGATGCATTTCCAGGAAGTTCCAGTACAGGATATTAGCGAATTATATAGGCGAATTGAGAAATTAGGTGAAGGTAGCTATGCTGTCGTTTACAAATGCGAAAACAGGTAGGTATATGATCGATTATTTTTGATGCTAAGTAATAAAAAAAAAACAAATTTTGAAATATTGAAATTGAACAATTATTCGAGTTAAAATTTAAAATTTACACTAGTGTATTAAAATATATATCCAAAGATTATGTAATAATTGAATTCATTAAAGTTGTTTTCCAAGCTAAAGCATGCGCAATTATAGAAGCGATGGCAGTATTGTTGCTCTAAAAGAAATTAAAATTCATAATCAAGAAGGATTACCGTTTACTGCTATACGAGAAGGTCAGAAAAACATTATTTATTATTTGATCGAAAATTTTATTTTCACCACGTGTGTAATTTAAAAATTAATCAAATAGCGATGACAATTGCAACGTAAGAAATGACGGTGCTATTTCATTTTTTTCGCCGTATGCTTCCGATCACTTTTTATTTCATTTTCTGAATATTTGATGAAAATTTTTGATTGTTTAGAATTAAATTGATTATCCCCAATTAATTTTTTTGTGGAAATAATTTCACATTTGCAATCTCTTTATTTTTAGAAATTGAAAGAAATAAAAGGAATGGAAGGAAGGTGTTAATGCACTATCAGTGTATTATCACAATGAGTGCTAATTAAGTGGAAATTTTTGATGATTTCGTGTCATCGAAGAGACACATAAAATTTGTCCTTTTAGCATCATTACTGCGTGTTTTACGACATTCCAATATTGTAACATTACATGATATTGTACACGAACAGAATTCACTGGTTTTTGTTTTCGAATATATGGTAAGTTAATTGACAACTTCTTTTTTGTTAGAAGGGTTAAATTAATTTAAATTGACAATAAAACTTCAACTGGGCGATACATGGAGAATAAAGCATTTTATTAGATGAAAGTTCGACATAGGTAAACTTTGAGACATGATAACAGTTTATGGATATAAAATGA
>UPTC01001862.1:0-12274 GCA_900537255.1 Acanthocheilonema viteae | reverse complement strand
TATTATCACACTTATCCTGAAAATCATTAATTCTTCAAAATCAGAACAAGTGAAATTAAATAATGAAATGAAAATGGAAACAAAAATGTGGTGCCATGAGTGAATTTATGAATTCTTCTAATAAGGTTATTTTGCTCGAAATATTTGACATCACACTAAATCGAGAAATTACCGAATGGAACAGCGTGATGAATGAACTGCTCACCTTACCAACAGGTTCACAAATCTTTCTTATTTCAGTTCTCATCGATTTACATCAATTCATCATTCCTAGCACTACAGTTCTCTGTGTAATGAAAATTGAAATAAATCGATGCTCATAAAACAGACATTCAGAAATTTAAGTTCGTTTTCCATTTTCCAATATTTCTAAAATCCTTTCCAATAATTCATTGCTAAAAGGAAAGAAATGACAATTTGTGCAGGTTGTAGTGCGGCTCGCGACAGATCGTAGCAGTATATGTGTTTTAATGTAATGCATGAAAGTATAAGGAAAGATGATATTGAATGCTCTGTTGCCCCACAGATAGTAATAGTAGCATATAACTGATAACTTATCACTAATCAGTTCCACTGTTATATCAAAAACGTTAGCGTATACTAAATGTCCCTGTATTTTTGGCTCTGTTGAATTGGCGATGAACAGTTTTTAATACATTGTATTATAAATGTTATTAAGCTCAAATTTCTCGTAGCGTCTCTTTTAGCCAGAAATTATACATAAAGTCTCAGGAAAAGAAGGAGCTGAAGTATCACGAAAAATGATCTATAAGGCTGGGTCATAAAATTCATATAGAGATGATCAGTTGATCATCAATTGCATCATCAATCGGCCATTATTTAAAACATCAAATATTGAATGAAACAAAATCGATTTCATTATTTGAATAGTAAAGAAAAAAAATATTCCATGAATAAATTTTATTAGAAACAATAATGAACAACATTTAGAATTGTCTGAATCCATATTTTCAAAAAAAAAAAATAAATGAATAAACTTAAACTGTTATTCCTTAGAAGGTACGTAATACCTAAAGAGATAAAATGGATATTTTAGGAAAATTTTGTAATGATTACATAACGCTTTGAATGAGAGTTGTATTGGAGATTGATTTTAAATTTCATGCTAATTCAAATTAGAACAATTGAGAATATAATTTTTCAGAATTTCCTTTTAGAAAAAAAGTTTTAATTAAATATTTAATTTTTGAATTAGTAGTATTCTCGTTTTTTTGTCTTTGTCTTTTCTATATACAAAGTTATTTAAAAGTAATCAGATGTTTGTATTTTTGCAGGTTGATAATTGTATTTAGTTAAACTAAAAAAATTCATATTCATATTTTAATTTTTCATTAATTTAATTTTCACACAGAATAGTTCTTTATGCAGGTTATTACGATTATAGATAATAGCAAAATACGACTGACTCTTTCTTGAATGAAAAATTCTCACTTGAAGCGCTGTTGGAGAATGCATAAAAGTTTGAATTTCATCTGGAACAGATTACTACCAATGCAATTAGGACAACAAAACGTATCGTTTAAATGTAGCGCTCGGCTCATTGATTCAAGGTCATCTTCGGGTTTATCTCTCTCATACAGGTGGCATTTGTAATACAGAAACTTGAAAACATTCAGTTAGACACTTATATAGTGTATATATCACATGAATATGCATGCATGCATTTACGAAATGAATCATAAATTCAAAATAGATGGCATCATTTGCTGTTGAATTAAATTGAACTCTGCTATATTTCTCGATGATACTGCTCAGAGTGATTTTGGATAATTGACAGTGTTCGAAATTTATGTTAAATTCAATGACCTTTTGAGAAACTTTTTCTTCTTATTAAAAATCTCAAAAATTAAAAAATTAACAAAAAGTTTAAATTTGTGTTCAGAAAATTTAAATTGATACAAATTTAACTTCTTTTGTATTAGTTATAATATTACCTTTCGTTGCATACAGTTTATAATTTTGGTATTCATTGATGACAAGTGGGAAATTTTCAGCTGATGTATTGATTCCTAAGGAATACTGCTAACACTATTGTTCGTGTTATTAAAAATTTCAATGGCATCATTTGATTTGATTGAAACTTTTAATTTCATTTACAATTTAGGCACAATTTGGAATGAAATCCGAGTTATTTATTGTAACATGTGTAATTATTTTTAATGTCATATTAATTTGAGCAGCTCTCATTTTCTATACTAAATAAATTTTCATATAATCACAATTGCAGACCTGAACTTGACTTTCTACTTTTTTTTAACTTTATGACGTCCTTATATCTGATTGTCATAAACAAACAACATCACGAAGTTTTGGTAATTTGGTTTAAGTTTAAATAAGCTAGATTGGTCTACTATGTCAACATCGGAAAGACCACTTGTGCCCACGAAAAGAACCGCCATTCATCGACAACAGCCACTTTCCTCCGTTACAGAACTACCGGTAACAACAAATTCGAGCTCAAGTTCAGGTTAGTAATGTTTTATTTATTATTGCTACCCATCCTACTTTTGTTTACATCTTGAACATAAGTTAGTTACTTGAAATCCTTCGATGTACATCCATTTTGCAGGCTATTTCTTCAAAATTAGTAAACAAAAGTGATAACATTGAAATCATTATTAGAAGTACGTGAAATATTATTTATCTTTAAAGATTAGCATTCAGTAATTCATGCGTTCCTCATATATTTTAGATGTTATGTTATAATATACAAAATATATTTCGAACATATTTGTGAAGTTTAAAATATATCAAAATTTGGTACAAAAATTTTATTTATATTTAAGATTTTAAATATAATTTTGAAATCGATATATTCTATTTTATCGAGAAAGAAATCCTTTTTTTTGTTGAAATTGATATCCATTTGAACTTTCAGGGTCATTATCATCATCAACACATCCAACAACAATTCAAAAGCCTCTCAGCAATTTTATCGATGTTATCGTTGCTGCTTTTACCGTTAGTTTGAATACTTCGAAAATAACGTATGCTAAGCTTTCATTACAGATTGAGGCTTTAAATGTCATAGTTGTATAGCTAAGTCACCACATCGCTCCTCTATTTATCTTGAGCCTGAATATTTTAAAAATCGATTTTCCAAGTTATTAATATCCAGGAATTCAGCAATTTACTGGGAAAGAAATTTACTTTCAGCAATTTACGCAAGGTCGTTATTCTTTAAATAAATAGAGATTTGGAAAGAAATCAATTTAGATAAAAAAATAACCTTTTGCTATTAAAATTCTTACCTTTCGATTTTAATACTTTGATCTTTTGACCTTTTTGATCTTTGATTTTTAATTTTTCAATCTTTTGACTTATTGGATCATCAATATTTGAACTTTTGGCGGTCTGATCTTTTGATCATTAACTATTTACTTTTTTTATCTCCTCAATCTTTAACTTTAGATTCCGATTATTTAACTTTGGTTTTTTTGGATAATTGCGCGTAATTCATGTCAACATAATAAAAATATCATCAAAATCGGCGAAAAATCCGATCTTTCAATTTTTACCTTCAACTCAATGTGACCTCTAATTTTGTATTTTTGCTCTTTATTTTTTTATTCGAATTCAAAAAATCTTCTTTTTGGGTCCCAGCAAATTTATGATTCCGATTTATGATTTTAGAATAAAGTTAACACAGAATTTTTCTTAAATTCATCAACAATATAGTTAATTCCACAGCATCTGATAATTTTAATTTTCGTCAATCATACGTCATTCCACACCAAACCACGCTAGCGACTTCTGAAATTTCTATCGCTCGCGATTGGGTTGCCAATCGAAAGTACAAAATCTTTTTGCAAGTTTCATTGACATATTCCAACAAACTTCTATATAACGTTTTTTTATGATAAGGTGATGAATTCCAAAATTTTTTTCTGATAAGAAGACGAAAAAAGGAGAGGAAATATGAAACTGACGAAAAATGTACATGGCAAGCAAAAGATAAGAAATTGAATTGAAAAAAAAATCCTTTGACCTCGTTTATGGTTGATCAGTATACTGTGGGACAGGTCAATGCCAAAAGCAACGATTTTTAATGGAAAATGATGTAAATTGAAGTACAGGAAAAATTATCGCCTAATTTTTTTTCCGTTCTCTCTTTACGAAGTTTTTTTTTCTTTTTTCATCACCATTTCATGACACCAAAATGCTCTTCATTGCATTTGGTTACATGAGAAGAAGTAATGACCTTTATATCATCATTCATTTTCATTCTTCCACTCTTTTCTACCAATTTTAAACAAGCTAAAAATTGAGGATGCTAATTTTCTTATCAAATTTTCATTTTAGCTTACAACTATAACTGTAACTTTGTCATATAAAAAGTGCTGTTTCTTGACATTTGATAAGGTTTCCAACGTTTTTATCATTCAATCTTTTCTTAGCATTTTAAACATTAATCTTATAATGAGAAATTAATAATCGAACTTCGGAAATATTCAAAAGACTAACAAATCAGTTTTCAACTCTATAAATCCGACGATATGAATGAATAAACATTTTGGTAATTGTTAATTTGCGGTATGTTTTAAACTAGATATAAAAGTCCTACATTTAAATGCTTCCATTATTCTCCTCACTTTTGATCCGATGGATAACTTTAATTAAGAAAAATGTTTTCATTTATTTTATTGATTTATTCGATTTTTCAAGGTTAATTATTAATTTTGAATTTTATGATTCCGTTTCTGAATCATTTTCTTCTTGGTGATAATAAATCAAGAGGAAAGGAAATTGCTCATTTCAAAATTTCATGCAATACAGCTCTTTTTTCAAACTTTACCAAAAGCTATCAGGAGGATATGGCTGTAAGCTATTGAAGAATTAGTTATTGTAAGTTAATTTAGAAAATTTTTGAAAAAAGTTATCAAAAAAAGTTAAGTAAGCTTTAATTAAGATTTTTGAAATCTTTATGATTGGAAAAACCGACCAGCGAAGCCAGCATACACTTGAATGGAAGAATTTCGATGAAGAAAAGCAATATAATAATCCTGTAACTGTCAATTGCATTTCGGATTTTATGATAGTAAACTAAGAATTATTGTAATATCTTCCTTTACTTTTTTTTTTTTTTTGAAAAATTAAAAGGAGAAGTTAAAGAAAGAATCAACCAAATTAGAAATAATTGATCGTGATCAATTCCCGCGATTTCCAACTCAGCAATTATTTCTTACACTGACTTCTATGCATTTTAACGACACAAATAAATCATCATAAGTCTGAGAATTGGTGACATGGGAGTGTGTACAATTTTTTCCAGTTTCTTCATTTCTTCTTTCATTTCCATCTCATATGTGTGTGTGTGTGTGTGTGTGTGTGTGTGTGTGTGTGTGTGTGTGTGTGTGTGTGTGTCTTTGTAATTCCTATCCATGCAACTAACAGGTTGATGCTTTTATCTTTGTTTGAGATACTAAAATTTTAGTACGGATCTCAAATGTAATTTATGTCTGATATCCGGAAAAGTTCTATCCGACTTTTCGTTTTCTCCCATCCTTTCTTTTCAATTAAATTGTAATCGCTATTTTCATGATACCATCTATTCTATTCAATAAACTCTAAAATTGGAATTCCAATTAATTTTTCATTATTATTGAATGTGTGTAAGAATAATGGCACTTTTTATTTTGCGATTTTTCTAAATTTGTATATTGATTTTTTGATTTCTCTTGTCATTAAAATGCTAGCTTTAATCATTTGCAAAAATAATTTCGATATACACATCTTTTTTGCAAAATTTAACAAAATTTTCTAATTTTCCCTTCTTCTTTTTTGCCATTGCAATAATAAAGCGAGCAGTGGAAACAGTAACGCTGATAAACTGATTAGAAAGTTTCGTAATATGTGGAAACTTTGATGGAATATAAGGAATGCCAAGAAAATGAAACGACAAGAATAATAATGATATTAGCGACCACAAAAGCAATGTTATTAGAATATCAGTATTGCTGACAATGGAATATTGTGCAAAAATAATAAAATGCATTTGCTTTTAATTCTAATAATTAAGAAATCCGTGAAGTTGAATTTTCATTTTATTATTATTTGAACAATTATTTTGCACAAAATTGATCTTGGAAGCTAGATTTTCACTCGAATTTTTAGTATTATTGCAGCATTCAAAATTTACAAATTTGAAAGAAAAAATTTTTTCTTGATTTCATAACTGTTAATTTGTTTCAAAAATTTTTTTATTACGTTTTTAAAATTCTACGAAAAAGATTTCTCACGTAATTGATGAAGTGTTCTAAATAGATAAAGTACAGAAATTGCAATTAGCAAAATTTTCTCCTTCTCCATCTTTCTTTGACTTTTTTTTGTTGTTGTGACAGACTGTCCTGTTTTTATGAGCTGGTAGATAAACAAAGGTAATAATTGAAATTTAATCCTATCATCTCAAAAAAAGGTCGAAAATATTTCATATTTATGAAATTCTTCAAGAATTTTTTTTTGATATAAAATTTATTTTTTTACGGCGGCAATTTCATTATTATTTCCAATGTGAAATTTATTTTTATGCCACAAATATGACGGTACTACTGGTACGGGAAAAACTGGTCATTTGAAATCATTAAAATTTACCATATTTATTATAAATTCGTGTCATGAAAATGTTTTTCGCATTTCCATTCATTTTTGAAAATTTCCATTGCATTAAAATTCTTATAAATTTGCAACATTCATCTTCGATCAATTGCAAATATATATTTGAATGCTTCTTTTTTGAGTTTCATTTTGCTCTCTTCTAGTAATTTCATTAAATTTCACTATTTAGTAATATTTGATTTTTTTCGAAATGAACTTCCTCCACACTTTCCGTTAACTTATTCATCAGCCTTTTCTCTGTAATGAATATAAAATCCATTATCCATCAATTAATTTTTTGTCCTCCATTTCTCTCACCGTTCCTTTTATTTTCCACCATATATTCAGCTCATTTAATTTTTAGTAATATTAAATAGCATTTACCAATCAAATTGCTATCTATAATTGATTTTTGAATTATATTGCATAAGATACAATTGCTGCCATTTGCTTCCATTCATTTCAAGTTATAATTAGCACGATATATAATCCATAAAAGTACACCTTTCATTTTAATACCAATCATTTTTCAAGTAAGGAGAGAAGGAGAGAGAGAGAAAAAAAATTCGCTTTTCTCGACGTTCTTTTTTTCAGTAAATTTCGTTCACAACTTGAATTTTACAATTGTAAGAATTTCCATACACGTTATTGGTGCATGTTTCATCTATTTTATTTTTTGCAGAAAAAAATTATACATTTTAGAAAATATGAAAAAGATAACAATTTATTAGCTTAGACTGTTTGTATTCAAACTAAAAACATTATGGATGTGAAAATTGAAAAAAAAAAAACATTTCTCATATAGCATTTCATCGTTCCGTCCGTGATTCAGCCCACTTACATTTTATAATTATTGCCGAAACATTTTAATTTTCTAGGATTTTATTTTCAACAAGGCAGTTTGCAAAAAAAAAAATTCATCAAATTAATTATATTTTAGTTCGAACGCTTAGTAATAAAAAGTGGCAGTTACGAACTAATCATAGTAATGATAATAATGGCATTTGCATTACACACTGAAGAATTCCACTCCAAAAGATTTTCAATCCTTTCTAACTCAGTATTTATTTTAAGCTTCAAAATCGTACAGATTTTTTCTTTTGATTTCTTCATCTTTTGTTTTTTGAAAGAGAAGCAGAAAGATAAGCTCATAAAAATTTACCTTCTAATAAAACATCTAAGAAGCATTTTGCAAAACATATGTGAAATTTAAGACTGATGAATTCATTAAATTAAGCAATTTTCAGGCATTACTGTTAGCATGGCGCCTACTTCTTTCAAATGGAGAGGATAAAAAGGATGAGATACCGGTAGGCCTGAATTGGAAGGATGACGATTCATCAATAAAAGATATTGATGGTATAAACGGTGATGCAACTTCTGCTACCAAATCAATTGCTTCTACTGCCATGGAATCACCATCAGCTGAATCGCTTAAGGCATTGCTATCGACAGATAGCATTTCAGACGATCGACTTGGCCTCACTGCTACTACTGCACGTCAGCAACACTTCCTAATAGAATCTCCACAATGCTCGATTCAGCAAAATACTGAATATTTCCTACGTTATGGTAATAATGCGTATAATACGGAACGTTACCTTCTTGCTATACCGGAACTTGAAGTTAGTTTTTAGTTTTTGAGATTTAATTTTATTAAAGCAATGAAATTTTAGCTTATCATGAAATTGAATTTTAGAATGATATGGATGATTAAAGATGAAATTATATCAAATAATACATTCGATTGCATTAGAAGCAATTTTAGAGATATTATAGCACGCTTCACCCGCTATTACTACTAAAATGCATTTTTAGAAAGGGAAATATTATTCAATATATAATGGTCTTTGTACTCTCAAATTACGAAATATTTCCTCATTTTTTCTTCCTTATATTGTTTTTCGGTGATTTGGATTATTACGGATTGGTCGACTTTTCTTTTTCAATTTAGACATTTTTCTATTTGGCTGAAAACATTTAAATTAATTGCTGATTTTTTGAGTTTTTTTTGGCAAAAAAAAATTATTTTAGTTTATTTTTTCAATGACACACTTGTACTTTTTATTATTTGATGCAATGCGAAGTTTTGGATTTATCAGATTTGGACAATTGATATACATTTGGTTAAACAGAAATGAAATGTTTTTTTGCGATGACCTTTAAAATGAATTTTATAGAAAATTTGAATTAGATAGGGATTAAAGAACTTGCAGGGGTGCATTTAAATCTAAAAGTTATCCATGAAACGCTTGACTTTTGCTTCAAAACTTAATTTTTATTGTTGATTACTTTTGAGTCTCTGGGCCTATGATAAACGCATGATAAGGTAATGACTTGAAGTATTTGAATTGATTCAAATTTTCTATATTCAATTTTCAATATTTCTAGCTAGTTTTAGACAAATTAAAATTTCTTCTAAATAGTTACAATAATACTTGCAATTTACGCTTAGATGTTTAATTACAAATTTTAATATTCAATTACGAATATTCCCTATATTAGATTTGACAGATGAAATATTGAGGAAATATTGTGAAGCTTACCACTAATAAATATAATAGAAAATGCAGTATATGATGGGCATTTTACCTGAAAGAGAAAACATCAAACATCTGCCATCGTTGTCATTCAAAGGTCAACATTTAATGGTTAGTATTGTTGACAAAGAATGATAAATAGTAATACCCGGGAATAAACGGATATCTATTTAGCCACGTGTTGATCAAATTTCTCAAATGCCCTTATTTTATGTTGATTATCGCTATCATATCAGTAGTTAATTTGCTACTAAATTTTTTAAGTTTCAAATTCAATTTTTTTTTTTTGTTTTATACTGTCATTTATCTTCGATTAATTGGCGAAACTATTCCCAATCTTCCATTCACTAATAAAACTATTCTATTTTCTGAAATAAATGAAAGATCTCTTTTTCTTTTCCATCCTTTCAATCCTACCCATACAATTCCAATTTTTAGTATTCATTGCAATTGTTTGATTGCTATGATCGGAGTGACTTCAACTGTTTACATTGCACGAAATTGTAATGAAACTTTATGTATTTCGTAAACAATCATTTCTTACGAAAGTTTATGATTTCCTTATTTCATAACTGCTATGATAGAATTATACTATAGCATATAGCATAGCATAACATAATACAGTTAATAATAATAAGCTTAAAGACATTTATTGGCAAAATGCTGCAAGTCTTCATGTTGTAAGTAAAATCTCTTTTTCTTTTTTTCACTAATATAAGCTAATCAATTATGCTAAATTTATTCGGGATATTGAGAAATTCACTTGCAATTATCACTTTCCTACGTTAGTACAATGTTGAGGGAAATGAAAATTGATTTTTCCCCAGAACCCTTAAATTATAATTTATGAGCAAGAATACTTTTTTTCTTTTGGTGATGATATTTTGAAATTTAGAATTTTGAAAATGGATTGAATTGGGTATGCAATTTTAATAAACTATTAATTAAAATGGGCTGAATTTTTCAAATTTTCCTAAACCGGTAAAAATTATTGACTACAAATGAGAAAAATAGGATACCATAACTTTTTTTGTGACACCAACCAAAATTAAATCGCCCGCAAAAAACGATTTATTTTTAATTCGAAGACTCGACATTATACCTATCCGCAATGTCCTTGAATCCCACCGGTTCTTCTCTTTGCTAACCTCTCCTCTCCTCCTCTTTTCTTCATTCTTCTTTGCCATTTCAATTTCTCGATTTGCAGTTTTTAGATAAATAGAATATTTGCACGGATGATTCATCAATGGCTTTGAATACAATTTAAAAGGTAACCCAAATGAAAGCAAAAGTTGTTCCGATGATTGCTCTGTGCATTGAATTTGCTATCAAAATATCAATTTCCACAATTTTAATAGCGCAAAAATTTTGTTATGATTTATCGAATAGCTTTTTTAAGACTTTTGAAATTTTTCTTTAAATTTGGTAATATGCAGCTTTTTTTGACTTTTTTTTACAAATCTAACTATATTGAAAACTTGAATCTTAAATGAATTTATGACTATCGTGTCATGGGTCAACAGATTTCTTTAGTTTCATTATTTGATTTTCCACTGATTCTAGTTGAACAGTAAACAAAAAAATTCAAAAGCAGTTTTACAATTATTGCAACCCACTGTATTGTATGTCATGAGAGAGTATGGTGGGGTGATGTGAAGGTCGAGACATTTTCAGGAGAAAGGAGGAGATAGTGGACATCACTTCACTGATCACCTCGGTAACCTTGGTGACCTGTGATCTTTGTTTCTCTGTCTTTTTATTACATATAATTTGATATTTACAGGAAGAGAACGACGAATTGTGCGGTAGTCAGTGGAGTGTTTCATCGTCATCATCGCTACGTGCTCCAACTGCTATACTTAATACATCGTTTGGCGCAGGAACTGATATCCGATCAGTATCATCAAATTCTGATCAGCCTATTTCATTCAATACTACTGCTACTACTGATCATGCCCCTGATCTGATTAATTGCTACCAACCTTCAAATTCATCGTTGGTTAATCTCAACCAAAATCCTAATCCTAAATTCTGTTCAAATCAGGCCATTTTTGCTAATTCATCATCACATTCAACAATTTTACATCGGCCAACATCTAAGCCTGTGTTAACGGTACCACATCCTACAATATCACCACCACCACCACCATTTTCATCGCGAAAACCTTTGTTGCCACCAAAACTACCGCACTCAAAAGAATTTTGGAACGATACTTTTCCATCTTCACCACCACTATCATCAACAGATAAAAAAGTAGTCGCAACGACCACAGCTGGACATCTAACATTTGATATTCCAGGTGAATATATTTTCGTAGAAGATTGAGTTTTAATTTCATCACTCATTTTGTAAGAAACGGACAAAATTATATTTCTCATAAATCGTTCAAAGTCTTGCAGTTATTTATTATTTGCTTAATTTTATTTTTCAAATCAAAAAACTTTTTCTCTTTTCAACAACTGAAATGCACAGAAAAAATAAATATTTCTTACTATAGTCCATCAAATCATTTCTCTTTGAGATTTACCTGCAATCGATTCCGAAGATATCGACAATAACAGTCATATAAATCTCGAAATTTTGCATAATACGCCAACAAATACTTCCATCATCAACCATAATCTCAATAACAGGGCTGAAAAGTATCCCACAATGGTAAATTTAATTCATTATATATATTACAATTATTCATGTCTGTTTTATCTGTTCCTTTTTATAATTATAATTTTCCAACTGATTCATGTTAACTTAACATTTTCAGGAATAATGTGCAAACTGATCAAAGTTATCACTTCAGTAATTTTTCTATGATTATTTCTCTTTGTTGTCAACTCTCTCTGTTATCTGCTATTAACTAAAAAAGGAAAAAGAAGAAAAGACGAAAGTTTTCTTAATCTATATCACCGGAGAAATCATACGAATTAGACCAATTACGTTACAAATTTGTCTAATTAGTATGATTCTGGTTAATGTTGCAAAATGATTATTAGCAAAAATGAAGCATTATAGAGTAATATCAATCTTTACAAATTTTTTATTACAAAAATATATATATATATAAGCACTATTTGTAAGTGCAATGATGCTGTGTCTTGCGTTAGCATCCATGGGACGATGA
>UPTC01001860.1:0-12285 GCA_900537255.1 Acanthocheilonema viteae | reverse complement strand
ATAGCAATATAAAATGGTAAATAATTTATATTCGCTTGCCATGAAAGGTATGTCAACCATCACATTTAAGCTAATTTTATTAAAATAGTGAAGATCACTTAAGCTTCTACACTTCTCATTTCATCAATAAAATTTATTACAATTCACTTCAGTAGTTGAAATGTTTTATTTAGATTGAAACTTTTCATCACACGCTTCATTTTATTTTGTTTTAATTGATAAATTACAATAGAAAGGATTTAATTACTCAAATTTAACACATTAATTGCAATCCTCATCGGTTGTTAAATGATTGAAAGTTTTATTTTTTTTAAAAAGGTTGAATTTGACATGATATGAATGAGAGCTTTAAATCTTAGAAAAGTATTTTTATTTTACACTGATAATTCCACTGATAATTCCCAGGAGTAATTGAGTTTGGAATAGCAAAACAACTAATGAAAACTATCGATGTTCAGTTTCTATCTATCAGTTATTAAGAGCATTTACAAAGCATTTTGGGCTTAATTTGACTAATTTATTGCTATTATATGAGAATTTGTGGAGCGACTGAGATTTTATACTTCTTCAACGCTAATATTCAAAGTTCAGAAATGCAAATCCTCAATAAAAAAAAAATTAAAATTTTAAGCTTACTTTTGGATTTCTGAACTAATATGAGCAACTTCTTTAATTTTTGAAATTGTAACAGAGTTGTAACAGCATAATAATGACATTTGAAGATTTGAAGAACCAAAAAAAAAATTAATTCCTTCAAAACTCTTTTTTACATAAAGATTTTTAACAATTGTTGAAGATTACTCTGCACCAAGAAGTTTTTTTTCTAATATTCTTGAAAATAATATTTATGCAAATGTTCCATCAAGCCTGAGAAGCTTTGAAGATATTAAAAAAAGTTGAATTTATTCCTTAATTTAAGAAATTAATCATTTTCATTTATTTATCGACTAATTTATATTTTTTCACATCTTTCTTATTCTATTTTATTCTATTTTAAATTTGTTTATTTCGCTTTTTCTTTTTTTTCTTTCGTTCCTCTTAATTTTTAACAATATTGCTACGAGAAATGATGGGAAAATTGTTTCATTGATTAATCGATTGATTGATAGTAATGATTAATCGATTTTCTCATTCAATTATTTATAAATTATCGTTTTATAATAAAATTATTGAATTTTGTTGTTTTGTTTCTCTAAACGAGAGGAAATTTAATGGATTAATTCATCTTCCAAAGCATTTTAGACATCATTCAATGCTTTAATGATTTTTCATTTTTTACTTGTTGTATTAACAAATTCAATTTATTTAAGAGGATAGTTGAAAGCGAGATTGGGAAGGGATAGAGAGGGAGAGAGAGGGAAAGATGAAAAAGAAAGAAGACAATAAAGTTGGAGTGGTAATTTCTATGCATTACTTCAGGTTTTTCAACTAAATCTTTCATTCCTTTCTCCTTTTCATATTTATCAAAGAGAAAGGAAGGGAAACAATACCGTTAACGTATCTTATAAGTAAGGAAATTACAAAAAAACTGAAGAAAAAGATTGTCAAATGGGATTTATACTAAATTAAATTTGATTTTAAATTATTAACATTAGTAAATCATTGTTATTATGATAAAATCAGAAATAACTCAGCTATTTCTTAAAAATAAAAAATTTCTTACACATTATAAGTGTATTTGAAATACTGTTACATTTTTATCGTACAAAAAAATGTATCATTAATTAATCGATCGATTTAATCTTACTTTAATTAAAAAATTTCTTGATCTGACCATAGGTTATGATAGCATAGGAAAAATGATACTTTCAAGGTCAGTTTAAAAATAAGGCCGAAAAAATCATTTGGAGTAACAGTTTAACCAGAAACAAGTTTGCATTTTGATTACTCATTATCGAAATATTAAAATGACCTGTCTTTTAACTGAAAAATAAGATAAAATATCCATGTAATAACGCTAATTGAGTTATTAGTGCATATGAATGTCTACGACACTATATCTATGTATTTCACTTTAGTCAAAGTGAAATATCAAAGTGAAATATATGCAAATATAGATATAGATACTTCACTTTTTAGTTAAAAGGCAAGTAATTTTAATTCAATAATCAGTAATCAAAATACAAAGATAGTAAAAGCATTTAGGGATAAATCGATTTGCATCACTACCCATTTTTTTACACTGCTTTGGCTGAATAGATCAATTCCGATAGGTCGATTATACACACTAATAACTCAATTAATGTTATTATGTAGATATTTAATTTTATTTTTCAGTTAAAGGATAAGTTATTTCAATATTTCGATGATCAATAATCAAAATACAAACTTATTTCTGGTTGAATCATTACTCCAAATCTTTTTTATGCTTTATTTTCATTCTGACTTTGAAAGTATCATTTTTCCTATGCTGTCATAACCGATATGTATGATCAACATCTTCGAATTTCATAGAATAGAAGGTATAAATTTCAAATCGTGTATTAGCATTCTTTTTGAGCATTAAAATAAAAAAATTACCATTCATTTAGTTCAACAGTGCTATTGAAATAATCAAATATAAAATTCAAAAGTAATGAAAAATTGTTGTAATTAGTTGGTTGCTTGATATCCTCTGCATCTCAAACATACATTTCAAGAAATTTTATTAAAGTAAGGACACTCCATTTGGAATGCTTTTAGTGTGGAAAGCTTTAATTTTCTATTGATGAACAGAGATTATTTCCTCGTTGTTTACAAATTGCTAACAGCTGCAAGGCGGTAATCATTTTATCTTTTTATTGATTTATCAATTTTAACTGTTGAAGATGAAATTAATACATCCCATGAATTTGCTTTTTTTCCATTTTGTAACATAAAAACACAATATCATTGATATTTTCCACATACATTTTATTTTTTTCCTTCAATAGCGCTGTGAAATTTACAACAAAATCATAATATTAACATTAAAAAATTATTAGTTGATTTGAAGGATATTTCGAGGTTAAATTTTGAAATGTTAAAAATTTCAAAGGAAGAATTAATGGGGAAAAAATCATGTGACGAGAAATTGATTAAACTTTTATCATTTCTTTTTCTTATTTATTTTTCCGGATTTTTCCGGATAAATCGATTTCGGCATATACCTCCATAATTGCTAAAAACTCATTTCAAACAATCAAAACGCAAAATTATTTCCATTTAAATCATTGTGTGCAAACTGTTCACATTTTGTTAGTTAATTTGACATCGAAATTATTAGTTCTGTTTAATGAAATAAATTCCAATAGTTTTTCTTTCTAAACAATTTGAATGAAATTTTTGCTTTAAAGTTCTGTTTTTTTGGAAAACAATGAATGAAAAAATTAATTTGCTGAAAAAATTATCATTTTACTATCAATCAACAAAAATTAATGCAATATTAAGTAAAATTGACCACAAAATTTTCGCAAATAAAAAAGAAAAAGAATTTCAAGTTCTACGTAATATTCGTAATTCGAATGAGAAAAACACGATAACAGATAAATCATTTTGTATTAACATCAAATAACAGCCCTGGAAAGTAATGATGACAAAATTGTAATCTCACAAAATTTGCTTGTTTTCTTTTCTATCAATTCAAATTTTCACTTTACTAAATTATTACTTTATTGTCATTTCCCTTTCATTTTTCTTGATATTTTTCATTCTATTCTTTTATTACCAAAACTTTCACAAATTTTTAATTTATCCTCTTTTATCTCTTTCAAATCATATTTATCATTTCCATTATCGTTATTTTCTCAGAATCAAAACCATCTAAATAATTAATAAATTCATTAAAAAAAATTCGAATTCCAGTTGTTGATTCGAAATCATTTCATACCAAATCATATGATCCTTACAAATCGAACGTCTAATCTAGAAGTATTATTTTGAGTAGATCTTAAAACCAATACCCATCATATCTGAAAAAAGAATTCATGAAAGATATTTGTAAAAATGTTATATTCGAATTATTCGAAAACTTTAAAAAAGTCAAATATATTCATTGAAAAGAAATTAAATTTTTAAATCAAAAATACAAATTTTTATTTATCTTTTCCTTTATGGTAATTCATTGAATTGAATTGAATTGAATTGAATGCAATTATCGTATAATGCGAAATGATTCGTTTGCATTGTCATTTGTTTAATTCTTCGACATTTTCCAGTCATCTCCGTATGAAACTAATTAATATTTCATAAAATCAAAAGTTAATTTTCCTCACAATTGAAATGAAATAAAATGAAAAAATGGAAAATTATTTTGAAAATCGTAAAATTTAATAAAGGAAGAATGGAAATTTTAAAAGATGCGTGAAAGGGTTGCAATCGGATGTGAATATGCTCGAAAGGAAAAAGCTAAATTCTAAAATAAGGAAAATTGAGTGGATGAAATAAGAGATAAAGTTAGCTTTAACAATCAAGGAAGAAGGCAACTTCTTAAATTGATCTTTCGTTTAATTTCTATTTTCTCGTTTATTCTTCTCAATTTATCAAATTTTTATCATTTAATTGCTAGTAACATTGCTACTTTCAAATGGAGGACAAAGGTAAGAAATATATCTTTTTATCATCATCACATTTGATATCATTGTCGGGAATAATCAACTTTTTTTCTTTTCCGGAAAAAATTCCGAAGAAATCTCGAAGAAATAGACAAAAAAAAATAAAATGTTTGTGAGGTAAACGAATTTTAAACGCTAAACAAATAAAGATTTGACAAAAAATTTTTTTTCCAGAAAAATTTAAATTTGGATAAATTACATGAGTTTGGAAAATGTACTTGTGAAGAATGAAATTGAACTTTATTTCATTCTCATGTATTTGTATTATATACAGTAGTTTAAGACTTTTAATATTTATGAATTAGAAACTGAAGATATGCTTTTCGAGAAGTGATATTTGACCTTGTTGGATTATGGTTGATAAGTTTTCTGATCATATCAGAATAATTATCTTCGAATAATCTTTTCTTGTTTCTTTATTGAAGTCAGTAAAATCATAATATGTTGGATAAATTTCATAAAAGATTTCAAAATTAAGAAAAATAAAGTCACCGAACATTTTAAAAATAATTAAGTTTTATTATTTGAAGAAGACTTCAATTCTATGAATTTTTAGCTTTTATTTATTTTTATTCTTTTTTGTCACCTATTTCTGACAAATAATTCAAGGAAAAAAATTTCAAAACTACAATTTTGATGAACAATTTAAAAATTAAGAAAAGAAATACGTTTTGATTATGTGAAAATTTGCTCGTCGCAATTTCTCTCTTATCCCATTTTTATCTTCGATTCTAGTTTTTTTTAAATTTTTTTTAGTTCTCAACGACATATTCGCTATATTATCGTTTTAAGATTTAAAATTTATTTTCTTTTCTAACTCATACCATTTTCACAATTACTATTCAATCTTGTCAAAAAATTCTAATATAAATGTACTATCACTATTGCGAAAAGTACGAGATTTTCTGTTCCATTCATTACTATTTTATTCCTTTAGTTGAATTTAAAAATTGCTTGAGAAATAAAATATTTAAAATTTCTAAATTAAAAAAGAAAAAGAAAACAGGGAAAGAAAATATTTGAGGAATCATCAGACATTCTCACGTAAATAATATTTTTTTTCTGTTTTTCTTCGAAAATATCATTTATTATAATAGCAATAATGCTCGTTGTCTATCATTATCTCATACTTTTAAGATTTGTTTATTAAATTGCATTTATAAATATATTCCGATTTTACTTTCAGTATTTAAACTCTTAAAACAAAAAAAAAATATTTAACTTCCAATATTTAAACTCTGAATCATTTCTCTAAAGTTCATTTTTTAGAGTTCAATCAAAAATTATCAATTCTGTACAAATTACTATTAAATGTGTTCATATCAAAGTGATAAGGAAATAAATTGATAGAAATTGATTGATGTGCGGTAATTGTGAAGTTTTGTTTAAATTTTTGATAAATCAAAATGTTTTATTTTATTCTCAATGGAGCACTGAGAATTATTATCAGATGTGAAAGGAATATCTGACATTTCATAAATGAATTATCAATGTGTTGCTGCTGACATTTTGAAAAGAACTGATTAGCTTAAGTTTATGCGTTTTAATGTTTTTTTCGTTCCTTGAAAAATTTAGCAACAATTCATTTATATTTCTGCATATTCTAATTTAATTTTTGAATATTTCAATTTTTGCTTTTTTTTGAGTTTATTTTATTTTAGCATCCAAAATTCTTCTTAATCGCTTATGTAGTTCTAATTTTTATTGAATAAAATAGCCCAAGCAATGTTGGTAACTTTTTTTTCTGAGCATCCAAAAGTGAAAATATTTTTGCATTCTCTCTCTTTCTCTTTCTTCAACGTGGTGAATATGTCATATCGAATAGTTTTTAGAAAAATTTAAGAATTAAGAAAAAAAATGAGTTAAGAATTAAAGTTTTTAAACTGAAATTAAAAATTTGAATTAAGAAATAAAATTCGCACCATTTCTTTCCTTGAGAATTAAAAATAAAGGTTTAAGATTTTTAAACTCATTTTTAACTCTCTAAGAATTAAAGAAAGAATTAGTGCAAATTAATTGACAATCAATTGGTTCGGATGCACAATGTATATCATTTGTTGTTTATGTAAATTTCTCATATCACCTTAACGAAAATAATGTTTCGCTTGTATGATAAATCAAAAATAAGAATTAGTGTAATTGGAATTGATATTTGTTTCCATCTCACTGATAACAAATAATGTATTAAATTGAAGTCCATCCACTAATTAATTAAATTACTCGAAAAATAATCAAATATTTCAGTTGCAATGCCTATCCAATTGCATGTCTGAGCCCATTTATGGAAGAAATGGAATAGCGAAACTTTTTTTTTCTGTTCTTTGATTATAAATTCATTAATTATAGTGCATAAAATTCATTTCCTTTTTTTATTCCTCACTTTCCTTTAATTCATTTGTTCACAAAAACAAGCTTATTTTATATAATTTTGCTAACTTTTTATGCATTTACATCATTGATATAAAATATTACGAAATAAATGCAATATTTGAAAATATTGCATTTATATCAGAATTTTCAACATATTACAGGAAAAAAATTAATCAATATACGGGAGTAATTTTTGATGTAAAGTTGAACTAAATTAAATGAATAATTCTTGATTTGAAAATGAAGTGAATTAATGCTTGGATTATTTCTACTTTAAAATTATATTTTCAATGACGAAATTAATACGTTTAATAAAAGGAAAGGCTAGCTGCTTATAATTTCATCGAAATAGTCTTTAATGTATGCAACTAAGCGTATTCTCATATCTTAAATAATATGGCATTAGGCATTTTTTTTTGAATGATTATTGCATACTATATTCTGCATGCATGCATGCACGCATGCATGCATGCATGCATGCACATCGTTGCATCGGATTTCATAATCATTGTTAATAATGCAATTTCCTGTCACAAAGCACCGTCATTTTCACTATAACTTTTCCAATTTTTTTCTTCTCTTTTTTTTTTGCTGATCAAAAAAGCGAAATATCAGTTAAATTATACAAGTGGTTATCGTTTAGCTTAGAAGCATTATTAATTACAATGATTATAAATTATGTTTCTATTTTAATAGTTCTTTTTTTTTCGTGCCAAGGTTAATAGTTTGTATGTATCAAACTGAGAGAATATTTTATTATTGATACAATATCATTTCACTTAAGTTACAGTATCTAAAAATGTTTTATCTAAAAAAATTCAAATTTAGAAAAGTGTACTGTGTTCTAAATATGGTCAACACAATTAAATGCGAGGGTAATAACTGAGAAGCTTAGGATGAAACGCCCAAAGTAAGTTAATAATGTTTGTTGAGAACATGTTTTTAGTGGAGCTTATCCATTAAAGAGTTTCTCTCTTTTTTATTATTAAATAAGAAACTCTTTCAATTTAAAATAATTGACAATTTATTGCTTTTACTAGTTTAAATATTTAATAGTAAATATTTAATTTTTAATTTTAATATTTAATGATCATTTCATTCGTGTAACAAAACTATTAAATTCGTTCAGAGTTTATTCAAGCATTATTTTCTAAAACAGTTTGATTATTTTAGGAATAGACTTTTTCATTTTCGTATCAACAATATCATATATTTTTCATGCAAAAAATCAAATACCTAATTGAATGTCAGATAAAATATTGCTACAATTCCTGCTCACATTCTTATCCATTTTCCCTGCCCAAGTCAACATAATTAGGCGAATGGTAAAAATGCGCTTTTTCGAATAATCCTTAATTGAATGATTTATTTTTCCTCATCTCCATTTCTCTCTCTCTCTCTCTCTCTCTCCCGTCTTTCCCATGTCCGCATCTCTTATCACTTTAATAAGAACAAATCACTTTTGTTTTATCTCTCTCTGCATTACATACCTTTTTATTTATCACCGTAAGTTATCAAAAAGCAATTTGTAAATTTTGGATGAAATAAATTCATTGATGGTAATATCACCGCTATTTATAATGAATCACAATTATCGAATATTATGCAACTCGAAATGTAATTTCTTTTTTAATATTATATAATAAAAATTATTGCAATGATTTTCTTTCGCTGATTAAATAATTGTTTATTAATTGATAAGAAATTGTTTGAAACAAAATAAGAATAATGATATAAAACTAAATAAAATTCGGCATCGATTAATTTATTCAATTTTTGCGAATTATGAATGATTCATTTTAATTAATAAATTTGAATTTTTGAATTACTACACTAAAACAATGAAATCTTTTTCAGAAATGCTATCTATTACTTCCATTGGATAAACGTACTGGGCGATACATTTATACTAAATAATTCCCTTTCTCCCCCTCTCCTCTCTCTCTCTCTCTCCCTCTCTTTTTCTGTCTCCGAAGTCATTTATAATTATGGAATTCATATAATTGCTATGGCAGTGAAGTGAACTGAATCTTTTTTTTGCACTTCCTATTTGAAAATTGTTATAATATGAAATTATTTTAGAGCATTCAATTCAGCTTCTGAATTTATCCAAAATGCATTTTTCAATATTTTTTTTGCAACATAATTTAAAAGAGATGAAATTTTCTCAACTAATTTAAGTGAAATAAACAATGAATATTGAAATATTAAATTTTAATATTTGCATATAGATTTGTAATAACTAAAAACGTACTGTAGAGGAATAAACTAAATAATAATTTAGTGTAAAAAGTATTTCGACGAGTAATAAAAAGTAATTAATTGACTAATTTATCGTTAATTAGACTAATAAATCATTAAATAATAAAACATGCGTAATTATAAACCCTTTAATAATATGAATTAATATTCGATGAACTAAATCTGAATTATAAGTAATGATGTAAATGCAAATTGTTAGAGCAACAAAATGATGAATTATTCCTTTGTTTAAATTTTAAAAATTCTTTGATTTAATCTTAAATATTTATGCATAGGCTAATTAATAAAAGGAAATGAATGAAGGAAGAATGAGTTAATATAGTAAGTAACAAATAATTACTATCTAAATTATTTTTCATCTTTCATTTTGTCCAATAATTGATGGCTGTAAAAAAACTTTAAATGCACTTTTCCGTCATTATTTTGCTATAAATAATATTGCTTATAGATAAGCATTTTTTTGTTCTTGTTTTTGGACACTGAGGAGGAATTAATTAATTAGAATTTCAATATCAGTTGTCAAATTATCACATAAAACTGTATCACCAATACTATTACCATGAAATTATTTTATTGAAATTTCCGTCCTTTTTTTTCTTGTAAGCTTAGTTAAAAGTAATTAAGTTTGTGGTGACAGTCATCGTTGATAGCTAAAAATGTCACATTCGTGTATATTGCTTATTTATGCTAATCAAAATTGAAAATAAATCAACATATTTATATATTTTTTTGATATAATAAATGAAAAACCTTTGAAGACGGTGTAAAATAAAGAAGGAGAATGAATAATTAATAATTTTATTTATTTGATAAAATTATGTTTCAAAATTTTCAAATTAGTATATTTTTAAAAGTAAAAATTTCACCATTTATTTTAATTCTTTCATGTTTTCAATTTTACTGTTTGTGAAAATTGCTATTACTTTGGATAATACCAAATGCGAAAAGGAGAGAGGAGGGGAGAAGAAAAAAAATTTAATCCAATACATATCGATGTAATTTTCAAAAAAAAAAAAAGAGAAAGAAAATTCATCCTTTCTTAGCAACGGTATGGAAGAAAGAAAATAAAAAAAAAAATAAAAAAGGAAATACTTTTTCAGGTTATTATAAATATTGCTTGAAATTGGAAGAAATTAAAAAAGAAAGCAATTTGAGGAAAGAAGAGAGAGAGGGAGAGAAAGAAAGGAAAACAAAATGAATAGTTCGCTTATATGGTCTGTAAATGCATATGTTAGTGATGACAGTATTACTGCGACCGCTACAACTACCGGTGACACGATTGTGCAGTTTGCAACAGCACTTTCAACCATTATGTAAGTTTGTTTTCTCAATTTAAAATCACTAAATAAAAAATTTCTATTTTGTGTTTTTTTTTTGGAAAAGAATGAAAAGAAGAAATGACTTCATCTGATTGAGTGTAAGAGTGATTTCCGAATTAAATAATGCTCTTACATAATTTCCCGTAAAATATGCTTGCAAAATTTAGTTGTCAAATAATTGTTCATTTTATTTATTGATTTTAGCTTGACTAAATAAATAAGCACGCAATATTGTTGTCTTTTTAGTTTAGTTTAAATTATTTCAAAAACAAAGAAAAAAAACGCCCACCCGTTGACGATTAAGCAGTATTTAAGCTTTTTATATTACACTTAACGTCGCATATGAATTTTTTTTTTTTGCTTTTATTTCTATTGTTTCCTATAAATTTTTATTATTTGCAATCCTTTTTGCTTTTTTTGAACATTTCGTTCAAAGTAATGTTATTCATAATTATTAGATGAAATCTTACGATTCGTGACAGATAAAATATAAAAGTTGGATGTAAAACTAAGCAATCCGATAACAAAATAAAATGAATCAATGTAACAGTTAAAAATACACACATTTTTTTTGCATGTTTAATTTTAGAAGTAAATATATAAAAGATTATTTGATTATTTGCAATTAATTATAATGCTTCCATTGCGTTTATTATGATTAGGAGCTATTAACTAATTATTATCATTACATTCATCTCATCTTAGCTCTTATCACTTATCAGTTCATTTCACATACTCTTCATTTCCTATACTTTTTGCTTCTTACGGATATTTTTATTTTATAATAATTGTATATTAAATATCGTTTCATCCAATTTACATTTAATTTCTCGCTGCACTTTTTCTTTTCCGAATTTAATCATACAATAAATTATTGCTCATTAATGCTTAAAATAGTTTATCAGAATTTTACACAATTTATTAAAATTATACAATGTATAAGTGTATGATTATCGATTCAATTTTTTAAACGGTAATGCCAGCATTCGAAAGAATCATTTGTGAAACTTCAAAAAATATTGATAAGTAATCAGTGATTGGTTTTCATGAATTACGGATAATTTTTAAAGATATGTTTGACATCCATTTCAATTAGACTGAAAACAGAATTTCAAATTTTCACCACAGTTTAAAAGTATTCAAATTTATTCACATAAAAATGCGATTTTTTAAAAATGATTTATGAAACGATAGCTGTGACTATTTTTAGATATTTTCAACTTACAGTTAAAGTTATAATTTTCTTTAAACTAGCCGCAGATTTTTAAAATGTTAAAGATTATCGAAGTTTTTTTTGAATATTTTAATTTGAAAAACAGGAACATTTAAATTGACAATACAGTTTAGCATTGTCTTCATTCCTTTCACATTTCATTTTTCTTCAATTTTCCTGCAAAGATTGATTGTCGGTTCAAAAATATTGACAAAGCCTTTGTTAAGTTAAAACACACACACATCACTGTTTGTGTCAACGGATGACATTCCTTCCTCAGCCCTAATTTCCTCAAATTTCAATTAGTCACTGAAAACTGTAGAAATGAGCATAGCCGCCAATTAATAAAATTTGAGGAGAAATGATTGGAAATGTTAGAGGAAATAAACCAATTAAAGGAGACTGTAATGAGTGCTAAGAATAAAGGATTTGATGTCTTTTACTTTTTAAAATATTTCGGAACATATTAACTTTGACAGTTAAAAAAAAATGAAATTAATGAGTTTTCAAATTTGATAAGTTCTATGAGGTAAAGTATTACATCTGAGAA
>UPTC01001859.1:0-12290 GCA_900537255.1 Acanthocheilonema viteae | reverse complement strand
TAACAATAATAACAATAACAATAATAACAATAACAATAACAATAGTAACAATAATAATTGATGTTGGGTGGCTTTTGTAGGAGCGTTGTAGAAGGTAATATGATCGATTTTTATGATGGTGTTTTAATTTATATTTTTTGCATCACTTTGATAAATTCATGATAAACGTGGAAAGATGCAGCAAATATCATCCCAAGCAGTGGTTATTAATTTGAATTTAAGGCTAAAATATATCAAATATGATAAAATGGGATTAAAAATCTAAAAAGACAAAGAATACAAATTTTTGCAATACTTCTACATTTCCAATGAGAGAAAGAGAAAGAGAGAGGGAGAGAGAAAGGATTATTGGCTTAATTTATTGAAATTTGGAAGTTATTAAATGTGCAGGAAAAATACACCGTATTACACACTCATTGATAAAACAAATGAGGAATATGTGCCAGTCATTTCTAATAATTAAGGAATTTATTTAGACAGTTAAATACCGGATTACAAAGACTTCCGGATGAGAATAAAATTCGTATCTGTCCAACAGTGAGAAATAAATGATGAATTTGGTTGTGCTTCTCGGAAATTGTCCATTAAGAAATTCAATCTCCTTTAATAGAATTATCTGAGACATAATTATTAAGAAAAAAAGTTTGAAAGAAACTTTCCTAGGGAAAATTGTGATTAATAGTGAAGAAATTTTCATTATTAATATATGAATAGATATGTTTTGAAATTTTTTTTTGAAATGGAAAGAAATAGGAAACGAAAAATTTGTTCCATCCAAAATTCCATCCATCCCATTAGCAAATTTTTATGCTTCAATCTTTACGAGATGAGATTGAAAATTCATTAGTAAAGAAGATAAAGACTTGTGGCACTTCAGCTCAGTGCAGCAAATTTTGAGATTTGTGAGAAAGTTGAGGAAATTGAGTTGGCAAAAAAAAAAAAAATGTTTTTATATTTCAAAGAGTATTTCCAAGATTGACATCATTCATCCAAATTTAAAATAACATTTTTTTTTTCCAGAAATAAACTCAGAGCAATGAGTTAATAACTAAATAATCAATTCATCTTATTGTCATTAATCATTTCATATTTCATATTTATTGTCGTTAATTTCTGCAATATTTCATGCAGTTTTTCATTTCTGGTAGCAAAATTACTTTTTTTTTTGATAATTATTTTTGACAATCATATCATTTCAAACACTATCAACTATTTCACATTTACGGATATGCGAATTTTTTTGTACGCTCTACAGAGTGCAATTTTATAATGTTACTGTAATCAGTAAAAGTATGGCGGTAATGTTGATGAAAGACAGAAAATGTGGTGCAAAATGACGTTTTCATGTGATTTTGAAATGGTATGGAAATATTTTGGTTTGATAGAGAAATGTTAATATTGCTGCTGTATTGTGACAAATTTATAATCGCCTTTGTCCCCCGTCCCTCGTCTTCCCGTTCCTCGTTTTCCTCAATTGTACCGTATTTGATGATTATAAATCATTAACATATTGATAGACATTTGGAAATGAAAGCAATGACAAAGAATTACGAGTAGCCTTGTTGGAGAGAGCAATTAAAGAGTGTGTTATAGAGAAGCATATTCATCAATAAATCCTCCATGCCCCGGTATATCCCGTAAATCTTCATACTCTCCCTTAATTGCATCACTTTTATTATTTTTTAAATCTTCGACTAATTCACTACTCTGCATAATGCTTCTCAAAATTTTCCATACTGATAGCATATATTTTCATTTTTATGATTATGATATGATATATGATATATTTATTAGCATTAGTACTTTATAATATGAATTAATATTGAACAGATATTTCATGGTAATCATGCATAATTTTACCAATATGAAAGAGAGAGAGAGAGAGAGGGAGAGAGAAAGAGAGAGATTTAGTAGAAGAAGAAAGGTTAAAAGAGTATGTTGTAGGAAAAAGGTAAGAGGGCAATATCTGGCCTCTATTCCTTCCTACATGGTTCAGGGTCATCAAAAAGTGTTAGATCTGTTTGTAGCTCTTATCAAAAGAAAAAGCGTAATATCATCATCATTCTCTGTGACCTTCTCATCATCAATACCATTCTCGCATGGAAACAACAATCTCTTACTGGTTTTTTTCTACCAAGCAGAGAGAGAAAAAGAGGGAGAAAGAGAGAAGGAGAGGAAGAAGAGGGAAGAAAGATTCGCTCTCATTCCCAATTTCAAATACACAAAACTTCTTTCATTTAACTGTGGGGTGGGATATTCTTTTAGGATTAGATCATATAGATAGGAAGGTTAAAGTTCATATCTGTTTGAAAATGGAAAAGAAAGATTCGTTCTAACTCTCATTGACAACGGGAAACAATTGACATGATGAGAATGATCAATGATTGATATAATGTGAGATAGTTACTTCCCATTTTTTCATTTTTCTGCACAAAGAAATGTTTGATATTGGTAACGTAATTTATGAGGGATCATTTTTAGATGAAAATTTGAGAGACTTCTAGATTTCATTAACTGAAGAATTTCCTCGTCCAAATAAAATAGCTCTTAATTATCATTACAGTTGAAAATATTATAGATTGATTCAATCATGTTCGGATCAAAGAAGTATAAAGGAAAGGATAATGGAAGTTTGCGAAGTTTTCGACCCGAAAATGGTCATCATCATCATCATGTCTTCTCAAGTTTATCCATCCGATCTCTAGTTCGTCGTTTCTTTCTTCATTACTTTTCAATTCACTCATTTAACTACTAATATATGCCATATTAATGTCATTAGCATATTTAATCTTTTCAGGAATCTCTCTGTTTTCATATCAAATATGAATATGTAAATTTTATGAAAAGTTTTACACTGAGAATTAAAAGAATTAAGCGATATTCTCTCTTTTAATTCATTACAGTTTAAGTTCCTAATTTCTTATCAGTTCTATTTTTGCTAGAGATTTAAAATCATGTAAGTATGAGAAAAAAAAGTAAAAAGTAAGAAAAAGCATAAAATTAAAAAGTTATTCGTCGCATTATAAAAACGTGTTGCGTGCAATTAATGACATTGGGCGGGAGATTTAAAATTTAAATTTCAGAAATGAAATTTTAAAAATTTTGAATTCCTGCACATAGAGATATGTCTGCTATCCGTTCATCGACAAAATTAGTTTGTAATGCAGTTGTGACAGTACTGGAAATTAATTTTCAATACTTCGAATTAGACTTTTAATCTTTAAAACTTTTCAATTTTTACTTCCATTTTGATTGTAATAGAATTCTCAATATGGTTTTTGTTTTATTTTTTAGTAGCTAATAAAATGAAGGTTTGCCATTGTCACTATTAATGTTATTTCACTTTTTTTAAACTAACATCAAATTTTAGCCAGAAGCGGATTGCACAAACTTGCCAGAAACAAGCAGAGCAGTAATGGAATCAAATTATTATGAGGTTAATCGGATGAGCGATGATCAAATTAATGCCGCATTTGCTGAATTACTTGTAAGATATATTTTTAATTAAGTAAACTTCATTAATGCTTACAAAAGTTTTTTAAATGAGATCAACATTTTTGACTTTAACTGATATCGAAGGCTCAGATATAAAACTTTTGTTATAGATTTGAAAGTTCAGAGTAGTTTGAGAGGTAAGAAAAATTGCTAGAAGTTGTTAATTCTCAACTGAATTTCAGAAGCAAGTGAATATAAAAGATGAAAAATTTCGTACCTTATTAGCAGACAATGATATGGAAAAAAAACGGCAAATGGTTTGTCAATCACAAAGACTTAATATGGCTACTCAAGAGAATTCCAAGGTCCTTCCTTGAATTATTCAATGTTTTATCCAGCAATCATCATATCATTTTATAATTAAATAAATCAGAAGGCGTCGAACAAATACTTCACAAAGTAACACTTCAAATTCATGGAATGATTTGAGAAAAAATTTTTTAGCGGCCGATTGATTTGATTCGACGCATTGAAAGGATGCTGACATCGGGAGAAGAGGCTAGGCTAATGAAAGATGTGCTGAAAGATTTGAAAGTCCAACTTAGCGTTCAGAAAGTGGATTGGATTAAGGAGGTATAATATGATGATGTTGATTTCGATAACTTTGAGCAGAAGCTTTGCTGATTATGAGTTGATGATGAATGATATTCTAGTTTTAAGTCTACATCTTAATATGATTTGATGAAGAAAAGTGAGATCCTTCTGTCTGTTGTCATCAACAAATGATGAATAAAAGCCACTTGACAGGAAAATGGACCTTAAGAAAAGCAAATTAGTCGGTGTAAGATGTAAAAATCACATTATTGTTATAATTAAAGTTTGATTTTTTATTTGCAATGTAACAGAAATTCATTTTGTTTGCAGCTCAATTAGTTACGGTGGAAAATAATGCTTATTTTTTTATACGTTTTTATAGTTCGGTAACCAAGGTGGTCTTCAATTATTGTTTCATATAATGCATAATCTCATCAAATCCCTGCGATTGTCAGAGAATTCTGAACGGGAGGAAGAATATGCTTTGCAACTTCATGACAGTGTTAAATGTTTGAAATCTGTTGTCAATACATGGGTGAGTATTTATTTAGTAATCATAAATTTATTTAATTAATATCAGAAGTGGTGCACGAAAATTTTGGAACTGTATTCTAAGAATTTTAAAAGTGAATAAATCAGGTCTACTAAATTTGGTCAACCAATTTTTCTAGGATCGCAGTTCAAATTTTTGAAAACAACCATGTTAAGCAGCAATTTCACTAGCTTTCTTATTTCATCAAATTGATTTTGTTTATTCTTTTAAGCCTGGAATGGAAATGTGCTTCAGACGTAAATCGAGAATGTTTTCATGCTTGGTTGGAGTACTGTCCGTAGCTTCCGGCAAACCATCCTTAGATCATTGGGATTCACTGAAATTTGTAACAGTGAGTCTCTTGGGCGTCGTGACTTTCGTTAATGATGATAAATTTGAGCTCAGAGGGTAGGTTACTTTTGAAATATTAAAGCCGATTATAGATTAAACGAACAAAAGGAATGTTACTTTTGATTATTTTATTTTTGAATATCTTTCAAACTTAATTTTAAAGTTTTAAAGGAATTCAAATCTTGTTCAATTTAATCATGGCATAGATAACACTTTGAATTTGCAGACGCGAAACGCTTTTACAAGCTTTAACTGAAGAAGCCCGATTACGAAAATGTGATAGGTTCCGCTGCATTGTCAGTTGCCTGAATAAATCAAACCGCCTCGATGTAGTCGTTAGTTGTAATTTTATTCGGATAATTTTGTAAGACTTTTTTTGTTGACTTCTTTCTTTGTACAGAAATACTCTGTACAGAATTACTCAAGAAGTCAGCATTAGAAAAAAATAATCAGTAATTTTAGAAAAAAGCCATGACATTGGTGAACGTGATGCTGGATGTGCCGGAACCGGATGATACAACTACGGAGGAAGGTCGAGCATCTGCGGAAGCTGCCTGGCAAATTCGGATGCATTGGAGAAGTGAATTCATGCGTGCTGGCATGTACGATTGTGTTCAGGTCAAATTCAGTTTTATTCAAACTTTGATTTAATTAGATTATACACTATGTTATTCCGTCAACGATGTCAGGTTACGTACAATAAAAATAAAGCTTTGAGGTTGTTCTGCATTTTTTAGTACGATATCATGCATATTTAGAACACCAAAAAATTTATTTTGTGCCACAGTGAGTTAAAAATTTATAAATCAAATTAAATAAGTATGTAGTTGTTTGAAGTATTTTTAGTAATGAAGCTTATGTGTTAGTAAAAGACACAATTCATATTTGTAGTTTTTGGAAAGTTGTACTTTGGAAGCAGTAAGGAAACAGTATGATAATTTCTGCCGAATCAAAGAAGCCGACTTTGCTGAACTTGTAAATCGGTTTGAACAAATGTTCGTTATTATTGTTGTGACTTTTTATTTGCGTTGTTTCGAATCAGAAACTGAAAGTGAGTCAATATTTTCAATTCACATAATTATTTTGTGTTATGAGTTAGAAAAGTTCTATAGCTTTCTTTATAGCGCATATAAAATTTGAATCGTTTATCAATAATATATTTCAGAAAAGGAGAATATGAAGATCCTGACTGCTGCTACAGCATTTTATTAGCTGGTGTGAAGAACACTAGAGCCGAAGGACCATTTCTGAGTATTCTACAACACCTTCTTCTGGTAACCGATGATACTAACGTGAGGTAAAGATTTACCAAATCAATTTCAATTCGATAAGATCTTAAAAAAAGTTCAATTCGATAAGATCTTAAATTTTTATCAGTATTTTATATACTATTGAAATGTTAAATGTTTTTCTTTATTTGAACAGGACAAAATATTTTCGATTGATTGAGAACTGCATCTCAGAAATCGTTCTACCGAAAACATGTGTTGATCCCGATTTTCGTGGGAAATTTGAATTTACTCAAGATATTACTCATTTTCTCGGTCAGCAGATTTTTTTGTACATATTATTTTTGTTAAATTCGTGAGTTTTCACTTTATTTTTCAACGGTTTTTATTTTCCTACATGTTCATTTTCGCCATATAATTTCGAAGTTAGACCGAGCAATTGTTTTCAGATGTCTTAGAAGATGGTGACGAAGAAAGACAACCGAATAAACGTATCGAAACGGCCACACAAGAAAAAAATGAAGCTTTAGCCAAATTGAGCCAATATTACAAAAGAATGGAAGAGTTTGCAGATGAGACAGAGCAACTCAGAAAGCATGTAAAGTTTTTATGAGTCGTTCATTGTATTTAGGATTCTTTTCGATTCCATATTTAATTCCAAACCGTATATTTTTCCAGATAAAAGATCCAAGTGTGCCGCTTCCTCCATCAACAAGCCGTTTGCCACCACCAGATACCTACGCTGAAATAACAAATCAGAATTTATCTACCGTAACAGGAAGTCATCTTTCATCACTTGGCCATCAGAATGCTCCTCCACCACCACCTCCACCTCCACCACTATTGCCGTCTGGTAAATTTGTTTTAAACTTTCATCTTAAAAGAAAACAATTTTTCTTTTGAGAGTTTTAAAAACATGCAGTGTCATTTTTTATCATTTAATTGCAGGAAGCTGTCCCCCTCCTCCTCCTCCTCCACCACCACTTCCAGGTGGACAAGGCCCGCCTGGACCGCCACCACCACCTGGGTTCTTAAATAAAGTGGCAAGCCCCGAGCTACCGGAATATCTAAAGAAGAAACCATATCGTGAAGTTAATGTACCGATGAAAAAAATTCCATGGAGTTCGGCAACGGTAAGTTTTCAGTTACTGTCAAATTTTTATGGAAAGTGGGAAAATTGTACTCGGATTGTTATATAATTTTTTTTCAGATCAAACCTAAGGAAATTAGTAAGGATTCCTTTTGGGCACAAACAGCAGAGGAGAAATTCGCGAATGAGCGGTTATTTGAAACATTAAAAGAAAAATTTGCAGCGAAGTAGAATTTTTTAGCTTTTTCATTATCGATAGGAATTTTAATAACTTTTTCTCCACCATATAATCTTTAGCAATTCAGATATACTTTGCATCTTAGTATAATAAATGATAGCACCAACATATAGGTATTATGATTCATGAATAAAAGAAACTATCAACTTGTAAAGTTGACGATTGCTTAGCAGATAATTTTATAAGCTGATATGGGTGTGAAAAAGTTATAATTTATTTAATTTAAAAATAATCTGAAATCACTTACATTATGGTTGTAATTGTAGTCGACAAAGTACCACTGACTCCGATTCAACAATAGGTGGGAAGAATTTGCCGAAGAAGAAAGTTCGAAAACCACTAGTCATACAAGACGAAAAGATCTTGCAATCTCTTGGTATTTAAAAATGCAATTTTCATATTTTTTGGCTAAATAAATTTCTTTTTAATTAAAGTGATTTCTAAACTGAACATTATCTTCTGTGCAGTGAGTCCTTTTTTGAGCCATTCTGCAAGGATCGCAAAAAATATCGCTGGGCGAATGGAAACGGATTTTGTTGGAAATCGATGATCGAGTAATATCTTCGGGAACAATGCAACAACTGAGAAATGCTTTGCCACCGTCCGAGGCGTTGAAGAAACTTGGGGATTTAGCCTGTAATAAATTCAACGAGATGCCAGAAGGCGAACAGGTAAATTGGAATAGCATTTAAATCTGAAAATTATTTTTATGCTTGGTTTTTAATATTTCGGGTCTTTTTAATCTAATTTATTTTTCTAGTTTGCTGCAACATTGGCTTCAGTAAAAGGTTTGCCAGCACGATTGGATTCTATGATTTTTATGCTCGAGTTTGATAAAACCCTTAACGATTTAAAACCGGTTTGTATGTTTTTGATGTCAGTATATTTTGTTGTCCACTTCTTTAATGCTGTCTCGATTTTTCTTTGAATGGTCTTACTTAATGCATATGGTACAAAAAAATATATTTTTATGAAATGGTAAGTAACATCATTACATCAATCCATCATGATTATTTCAGACTATATCAGCTGTGATAGAAGCATGTGATGAAATTCGGACATCAAAGGGCTTCAAAATGTTTCTGGAAATGGTTCTTTTGGTTGGAAACTATATGGGACATTCATCAAAGACATATAAAGATATATTCGGATTTGAAATGAGTGTACTGAAAAAGGTATAAGATAATCATCTTGGAATAACCTAACGTCAAAAATTGTTTCTTTGAGATTTCTGATTCTTAGCCAATATGATTTCAATTATAGTTAAGCGGTACAAAAGATGTCAACAACAGTGAGTCACTTTTACATTATCTCGTAAATTGCATGTCTACCGAAGCGAATGGTTTGTATGTAAACTTTCCAAAAGATGAATTCCTCCATGTTGATAAAGCTTCACGTGTGAATGCAGACGAAGTGGCAAAGGGCGTTACGGCTCTGAAAAATTCTCTCAGTAAGGTAAATTTTTACGCAGTTTCTAATAATTTCAATTAACATCAGACAGTTACACTCAGTATTGGGTTGGACTCTCACAGGTTTAGGCTATTTTTAACATGCATCTCATTGTCGAAAACTTTATACTAGTATTGCGATGTGTTAATCAATGCAGACTTCGCTTTACAGATCGAGAATCAACTTAAGGCATTTGTCAAGCAAGCAGAGAATGATTTGTTCTTTGAAAAAATGGGCCCATTTCTATCAAAGGCGAAAACAGAATGCGAAATCGTAGAAAAAGTTTGTTGATTTGAAAGTTTTAGAAAATGTGAATATTGGTGAAGATTTATGGCAAAAGATTAGAATTAATGAGTGAAATGTCCGAAAATTAGTTGAGTAGTACTCTAATAAAATTTAAATATGAGAGAAAAAGAAAAGTTATTTTCAGATGTATAACACAATGAATACAAAATGGGAATCTTTGAGGAAATATTATTCATTTGATTCAAAAAAATACAACATGGAAACATTTTTTGGTGACTTGAAATTGTTCAAAGAGGATTACGAGGTAAGTGTGGAGGAAGAATGAAGCCTAAGGAAGTGCAACAAGATTTCATATAATTTCAAAATTGCAGAGGCTTGGGCAGTAAAATCAGTGCACATGTGGAAATCCTGAAATTCGAATAATAAGAAGCAGTAAAGAATAAATTGAGTTAACAATATGCATTTTCTCTTTGTATTTTATACATTTAGAAAGTAATTCATGATATGGAGAAAATGCGTGAAATAAAAGAACGCGAGGAACAGAGGAAGAAAAGATTACCGTTGAAGCCTTTGCAACCGGGAGTTGCTGCATCTCCACTGAATCGCACTGTTGCAATCGAAGGGATTCTGAAAACAGGTTTGATATTACAGCAGCAGTTTTCAATGTCGAGAGAAAATTATAAATGAATATGATATTGTCATTTAATTTATGTAACGTACTTAATTGATGGATTGACCACATCATTATCGAAACAGCAATGGTTAAGATGAGCCGTTTCCGAATACTCAACTATCGACAAAGAAATCTTACGGTAGCAATATACTGAACAGTCTCGGCAGTAACTAGATTTAGTTTTATTGTGAAAGTCATTAGTATTCCTAGCTTTGAATACTGAGAACCCATCTTAAGGATAATTCTTCTTCAAAATTACTGGAGTTTTTGGGTTTCTGCACACTGGTCACTTTTTTTGAATCCGAATTTTAATTTATTTAGTAATTGATGATTGCTGTTGCTACAGCCCTTGAGGTCTTATTGCTAATCGGCTACATTTTTCGTGTAAGAATATTCGGCTCCAATCCTTTCGAAACTTTTCAATATGTTATCATTTAAAAATGTTTCAATTTCAGGGAAACAAGATTTAGGCGTTGTGGATGAAATTGAGAAGATATTAGAAGCAGGATATTTAGAAGGAGCGGAACGAAGAACACCAAGGAGAACACCACGTACTCGTGCTGGTAACTAAGGCTTTGTTATAATTAGATTAATTCGCTGATTTATTGAGGAAAGTTATCTACCTTATTTCACTAATTAATCAATTATTTTTGCTATATTGTTAGGTTTATAGGCCGTGCTGCAATGGAACGACAACGTTCTCGTGCATCTGAAGAACATATGTCAATTTCCGGTTCTGGAACACCACAACTTCCAGCACAGTATCGAATACGGAGAAAAGGACAGCCTACATTACTTGTACAGGTTTCTCATAACTTTATTTTTTAGCAATGACGTTTGATTCAACCATTCACGACATTAAAATAATTCTTGCAATAGACTTATGATAGAACACTATCCAAAAATTTCAATATCTACAAAAATATTGCTTCGGACCGTTAAGTTCATGCGAGTTGGATTACTGGCGGTCTAACGAATTGATAATAATTTTAAATGTCATGAAGTTAGTCTCAAGTGATTAATCTGTATTAAGTGTACTCGGTATTACTTTAGTAATATTAAGCTTATCACTTGATGTTCGATATTTTAAAAAAAGTTTGGAATATGATATTCAAAGTTGTTTATTTGTAGGCAGGTGCAGTATCGATACTTCCGAAAGAAAATGAGAAGCCATGAACATTTTGACTGAAATGTCCTTTTTCGTCTTTGTGTTGTTTTTCCTTGGAATATGACATTCTTCAGATGTTACTGAATCTTAAATGTTTTTCCTTATTGGTCTAAGTGATGTTATTATGCCTGTTACTTAGCTGTTAAGTCCCAAGAAAAATTTTGGGGTCCTTGAGAACCAGCTCGAGAATGCATTATTCTTGCTATAACATCGTGGATATGTCATAACTATCACAGCACACACTGGTAATTCAGTAGCCCATGGAATTGATTTTATCAGCATCAGCATTAACTTGTCTCTTATATAATTGTAAACATTATTTGTTACATTGTTATTTATTATCTTATCGAAGTTTATGATATGCTTTATTGTAAAGATTTCGTTTTAGAAATATTGTTTATGTGCCAATAACGACGGGTCTTTATTTATTCCATTCTTATGTTGAATGCTTTGTTAATTTCTTTGTTCATTGTTCATGTCTTTTCAAATTTCGGAGGCTCAGACCTATTTTAAGCTTAATATCTTTCGAAGGATTTTCGGAATTTTGAAAATCTCATACTTACCAAAGATTTTGAAAACTTCAGAAATGTAGAGTTTCTCGAACTCGAAGTATTTCGAAAAATTGAACTTCTATGCAATCTTATGCCTTTTGTAGTCCTCACAGTCTTTTATTAAACCAAAAATTCCGCTTCTGTATTTCAAAATATATGCTGCAAATTATTTTCAAACTAACAATCTAATTTCGATGTAAAAATCATCACGCCTTTCACTCTATTTTCAGAACATTGCTTATTTACGTGCCTCTAAGTTTCTTTATGCGTATTAAAGCAAAACTTGAATCTTTCTCATATATTACGTACTGGATTTCACATAAGGCCTTTTCTGCTTGACTATTAAAATAATTGGATTAGTTAATACAGCGCATCGATCATTGATAAAGCTACAGGATATTTGATGTCACTGACACAGCTACAGGATATTTGGTGTCACTGATAGAGCTACAGGGTATTTGATGTCACTGATAAAACTATAGGATATTTGATGTCACTGATAAAACTATAGGATATTTGATGTCACTGATAAAACTATAGGATATTTGATGTCACTGATAGGGCTACAGGGTATTTAATGTCACTGACAAAGCTACAGGATATTTGATGTCACTGATAAAGCTACAGGATATTTAATGTCACTGACAAAGCTACAGGATATTTGATGTCACTGATAAAGCTACAGGATATTTGATGTCACTGATAAAACTATAGGATATTTGATGTCACTGATA
>UPTC01001858.1:0-12299 GCA_900537255.1 Acanthocheilonema viteae | reverse complement strand
TTGATTTTGTTGGCAGTTAAATAGTCGAAATTTGGTTTCTATTAAGATACCGCCTAAAATATGAGCCTCATTTTACACTCCAATTTGCTGTAGGAAATTTTTTCGAAATTTTTTTCGTAAATTTATAAGCAATTAGAAGTGAAATAAACGACTGAGTGAAGAATTCAGCCCCACTTGAATACTCAATTTATCGGGATTCCCGCAATATTTGTGAGAAAAAATATTTTTTTTTGACTTGTGTTGAAAGATTTACCATTTCCAAAGACCGACAACATTTGATGGGAAAAGTCGCCGAAGTACAGTCAGAAAAGCGGTGTGGTCTTACGAATGAAACAAAAATTCGCATCGATTCGTCGGATTATGCTATCATTTTGAATGATAGAATGTTAAATAGAAAAAAGATAAATGTGTGCTTAATTGTATCATAATTTGAAATTGTGTGATACTGTTTGCTAATAGAATTTTGGAAATTTCCGGGATTCGTTCCTCTTCACTTCAGCCACTCAAAGAAGTTTAGTTCGAGACAATCACATCACTTCGCGATTCTCAGTCAAAGTTTTTGGTCATCAACCACAAACTTACGATTAGCGCCGCTTTATTATTCTCGAAAAGTCGTTTATTTACTCATAAATGCAAATCACATTGGTAATCGTAATGTTTTCCAAATTCCTTTCCGTGGTTTATTCGAGTCAGTGCCACATACCTCCCACTGATTCCACAAAATACTTCGATTTCTTCCAGGAGAGTTACGGCATTATTGGACACGACAAATCAAAATGGAATCGCAATGAAGAATTATTGCTATACTGTCGAGACCTCTGCTCCCAACCACGTACAGGCGTGGATCTTTGTTGTCTATGATTATTCATTCTGTAACCGGAAATTACCAGAAGTCTTCCAGTCTGAGTCAGAGTACGTAAGCAGCGATTGTTTTACTTTTTTTTCCTTTAAAACATTATTTTAAAGCTTAAAGTTTCCATTAAAACACTGCAAAAACTTTTCCGATGGTAAATCTATTTTCATTAACCATTATAAAAGTAAAATTTGCGAAAAAAAAAATTGAAGCAATTTTAAATCTCAGTATAATTATGCAGCAATATTGGTGGAATTGATAAATGATTTAAATGACAGATATTAGCATATTAATAAAATTCGTATAATAACTCAGACTAAACAGCTTTTTCAGTGATTACTTCATTAAACCATATTGAAAACAGTAATTTATCATTAAGTGCAATATACTAGTTAAATAACACATAAAATGATTATTTGATCAGTATTGATCATATTTTATATCGAAAATACCTGCATTGTTCTGCAACCGTAATTTATACCACAGAATGTGAGCATATGAATGTCTTTTGGCACTTATTGCTACGGTAACCAATCTTTCGCTGCGAAATTTTCGACGACTTTTCGGAAATGCTTGAAAAGTTGTTCTATAATGTCTATTTCATGCATCGTTTTTACAAAAAAGAAGAAAAAAAAGGGAAAAAAGAAAGAAAAATAAAAGGGAAATTTTTTTCCATAATTTAAACTATGAATTTTTTTTCGTGAAATTTTCAATAAATATTACAAAGTAATGCCTTGAATTTGTCGAATTATAGATATATTTCGTTTTCATGCATATAAACTATTGGTGTGGAAATTAAATGCTTAAATGATTTGAAATTTGAAGATAACAATTGAATTCAAAGAATGCATTGAAGCATGCATACCTGTGCATTCCGCGTAATTATTCCATTCCATTCGGTTAAAATTATTTTTACTATAATCATTATTATTATCAAAATTTCAAGCAGTAAATATGTGTAAATAATTGATGAAAATACAGGAATGTATGTTTTTTTTATTTACTTATTCATTTTATTTTTTGTCATTAATAGCTGACTTTTGGACCCTTTTGTTTAATTTTTATTTTTTAACTAGTTATATTTTTGGCAAATTGTTTATGCACAATTAAAATTGCCTGAAAATGCACATAATTATAAGAATATCGTTTGGATTAGTAAATTAAATTAATATATGCCATTCAAATATATTATTGAAATAATTGGCATATATTTTAATTCTGATGAAAATTTCTGATGCTTTAATTAATAGAAAGAACAAAAATTTGAAAATCCTTTGAATGTAAATGATTTTCAGTAGGATAGTTTATTTATTGGTTGTTGTTGTTGCTATAATATTAATTCAGAATCAAACTTTCAATAAGATTTTTTTTCAAGCAAAAAATTTTGAAGAAAACATTTCTCTTTATTATTATTACGACAGTCTTTCCTCTTTTGGATTCAAATTTTTGCTAAAATTAAAAAATGTCAAAATGGAGCGACGCTTGTCAATCATTCATGCATTTTTACTGATTGATATTACTATTTTGTCTCCTATTATGTATTGGAAATAAACAAAAAAAATGAAATGCAATTATTGAAGTCATGTAAATGACAGTCAAAGTAGCAGTGATAATAGTAATATCTGTAATCAATACTTTATTCTTATTCTCATATCTTATTTATATTATGTCAATGAAGAGAGAAAAATGATAAATTTAACAGGAGAGAGGAAGACAGACAGAGAAAGAGGGAAAGAGAAAGAGAGAGAAGGTAAATAAAGTTTGAGATTAGGCTAATATTTGCTGTTTCTTTAAGGTTCATGAATATTTTTCTATCAGAATGGCAACAATAAGTAGTAGAGTGAAACTATTAGAAAGTTGACAAGCATGACAAAGCCTTGTCCAGTTAATGACGGATTAAACGGAAAGTTAGAAAAACGAAATTCATACTTGTTATGCCTCTAAGGCAATCATCATCATCAAATTAAAGCCATTGAATTGCATATCCCGGCTACTCTTGCTAAATTATGGACATTCTCTTACTTACACTTCTTTTCAATAATCATTCCATCACGCAATACTTCTAAAAGCAATCTTAGTAGTGTCTGAATATGTTTTATATCTGAATATAGTATTGAATATAGTATTTGAATACATATATTGTACACATATTTATTAAACGTCATTACATTTAAGATCCTGAGGATTTACTCTCTATTATTTTTAATTATAATTAGTTGCATCAATAAGCGAAATTAACCTATCTGATGAAGTACAATGAAATGTTATTATTGATGGCTTTTTGGCACTTAAATTTTCTTATCGTCTTTTACTAATTTTTCATTTCATAATTATTTCCATAATATTAACAATTGGAAGAATAAGTTGAAATGAAAGCATTGGATGACAATTGTTCGAATTTTTCAAACTAAATCTCATCAACAGTTAGGCGGAAAAAAATTAAAATAAAATAAAATTAATGAAATATTATTATTTCATGTCTTTCAAGCAGTATTACCTTTACTTTCACTGTCATTTATTTAAATAGTTTATGATATTGCTATAATTATAAAGTGTACTACTTGTGACAAATTCGAAATGAATAAATTTGCATAAAATGTAGAGGTTTAGCAATTGGAATATACTTAAAATATTATTTAAACGATAGTAAGTCGAGAAATACTTCGATTTCTATTTCGGAAGTCACAATCTCAACAATCTTCCGACATTATCATAAATTTTTTAATGCTTTAAAATAGATACTATGTAATAATTTTGAAATTTTATAAATGTTAAACACATACTCCAATTGATCGTTGATTATTCGATATGTAATTCATAAAATAAATCGCTTTAAAAAATGTTACAATTTTTACAAATATGGTTAACGGACCAATAAAATTTGTATTACACAATTATTTTTTTTTTATAACTGTCATGTAAAACCTTACTTCTTATTGTTTCATGTATTTTATTGAAAAATTCATATGAAAAACCTATGAAAATTCGGTAATCTCTGCTAATTTCGAGTTAATTTTATAAATTTCAATGAAAGTGTACTGCCTATGTAGCTTTTAAATTTGCAGAGATAGTAAATTTTGCTTCTAAAATGTTTTTAATGTGTGCGTGCAATAGTATACGTGAGAATTGAAACGATCTTTAAAATTTCCATCTTATCATACAATATATATTTGACATATGTTGATCATTAGTGATTAGCAAAAAATTTAATTAATCTTTGAAGTGATATACATTTTCATCATATCCGATTAGTTCTTCCGCTCCTTTGATTTCTGCAGTTTTTTTTTTCATACTTTTGCTCTGATTGGTTTAGCATTAGATTAAAGCCGCATTGAAAAGCACATGGTATTTGCTTTTCAATAATTTATACTAAATTTTAAAAAAATTTTGAAAATATATTTATGAAAAGTCTGAATATGAATCTAATACATTTCTCAACCACAAAATAATAATTTAGCGAGAGGAATAAAAATCGAGATTGTAACAGTGAGGTGAAAATGTCATCCGAGATTAAAGTAATAAATGCGAAGTAGAATGTTGCATTTATAGTCTTCAAAAAAAAAAAATAAAATTCAGCGTATCAGAGTTTTTGTTAAACTTCATTGAATACCACTTCAAAAATTCAAAATATTACTAATAAATTTAGGGTAAATTAACAAAATAAAATTTCAAACAAAATTTAAGAAATACTTAAGTGTATAATTTAATGGCTAAAATTTTTATACGTTTGCAAAACATTTTACGAACAAAATTATATTGAAGTGAATAGATATTTCTATTTGCATGTTTGGTTTACTACAAATTCAATTCCCAAATTTTTTATATTAAATAAATGAAGAAATCAATTTTTGAAAATCATCACCAAATTTCTAATTTATTTGTCTAAACAATATTTTCTTATCATCAGATATGTTTTCATAGTCACTTGTTATGTGCTCTGGCGAATTCGTTCTTCATCAATAAAATTCAATCTTCAACTTCAGGATTCGTATTTCAATAATCATTCTTCTTATCATCGTTCTCTCCTTCTCTCTTTCCACAATTATTTCTTATTTCATCATTTCAGTTAATTTTGTAAAACATACACACACACACACACACACACACACGCACACATATTCTTACACAGAATTGGATGCACATAAATATACATACCATGTGTGAAATTAAAATTTTGAAATTATCTTATCAAAGCAATCAGATGTTTTCATGAAATTCAACTGATTCTTTAATATTTCAAATCAAACATGTCTTAATAGAAATTGCGTGTGTGTATCGTTGAAATCATAAGCAATCATTAGCAATTATAAACCATTATATCTTTTCCGCCTCGTCAATTTTTACATTTGTTCATTTGTAGCTTTTTGCTTATTTATCCAATTATTTAAGATGGAATGAGAATTCATTAGTACAACTAAGATTTATTCATCTGAGGAATGATGCATCATCCGTGAAATCAGAAATTAAATGTAAGCATTATTAGTTCAATTAGTACAATATTTTAAAAAAAAATTTGGTAAGACAAGTTTAAGATAAAAAAGTTTTGAAATAATTTTGCTTAATTTATTATTTTAACTTTATCACAATTATTACGATTACATTCAATATCGATTGTTACACTGAACAATTTTGCATTTATCAGATTTCCTGATCTTCTAAATTCAAACTTATCAAAAATTACTGCTCTTTTCATATGTAAAATTCATGATAAACTAAAATTTTGATATAAAAATTACAGCTAAAAAATATTGAACAATTTCTCAANAAAAAAAAAAAAAATGCTCCAATGAAACTATAGGATATTTACAACAACAACAACAACAGCAACAATGAAAAGCATTATGTTGTAATTTATAGTACACTTCTCAGGATTTGATAAATTCACATACATTAATTTGTGTATTCTTGAAAAAGCATCTGAAAGGATAAGGATGTGATGATGTTAAAATGATTTAATGGCACTCTCTTTGCATGCTCAATCACAAATCCATTTTAGCTCATTCTTTTCCATTTATACAAAAATAAAAAGGAGAGAAAAAATGTCTGTGCTAAATTAGTCTTAGATCTTTCAAATATTGCTATCTGTTCTTAATCATATGTAAGTATTTATTTTTTTTTATTTCTTAAAATTTCAAATTTCTATCCAATTCAATTCAATTTCTTTCTCTTCTGTATAGCTCTAAAAAATTGTGTGCTATTCTTATGATTGAATTGTAAACATTAATTTCTATTCTTCTTGCAGCAGAAAAAAGTAAGCATAGCATAGGCAGGGATACATTTTAAGCTCTCATTCTCGTTGCTATTTCAGTCTGAAAACTCGAAAGGCGGTCGAGTCGACAACAAGCAAAGGAAGTCAATTTAGGCTTTAAGAGCTGTCACAAAGAGTAAGGCATCGAATCTACAAATATGTATGCATGGATTGGTCAGTCCTCAGAATAGATCGCATAGGCGTGATACCAAACAATGAGCAATATCCAATGCTATCATTATCACCATCATCAACTATCAATAACAATAAGAATAGCCAGAACAATAAGATTCTTATTGTCCTACTTCTGCTTATCATTCAATCGACAATTGTTGGTAAGTCTTATCTATACATTATGTAATCAAATCAAATCAAACTCTTTTATTGAATTACCTAAATGAATTTAAATATTGGATTGGACAATATGAGGCTTTAAAATATGATAGAATAAAATTAACTGTAATATAAAAAGTATTTTAAATTTCTCTTTTCTCTTTTTTTTTTTAAATAGCAAAAACAATTACTGCTCATTTAATCCTTTGCCTAACATACGATCAATATTATACTCTTACATTCGTACACATCAAATAATTAATTTCCTTTTTTTTTCAATTTTAAAACATGATTTTGTGATCATTTACATGATACTGTAGTACCAGAAAATTTTCACTTCAGTTATTTTAACTTTGAGGTATAATACCATTATTAATTATAATTTATCATTTTAATTAAAAAATTTTTTTCATCTTAAATTAATTAACACATAGATTTATAGTTATTCGTAATTTAACCCATACATATCTCATTAAATGAAATAGATTTTACAGTGTACATTATTAGATTGTTCCGAAGAAAAAAACAATGCATTCGAAAATTCTTCTTACATTCTATGAGATAACCGGAATAGTTGACCGGAATAAATAACTTTCATTTAGAAGGCAATAATATTCGATGAATTTCTAAATAATTGCTGACATTTCCATGAATAAATGCAATAATACAATTTCATTTATGCATACTTTGTGGAAAGAAATTTCTTCCTTCTAGAAAAAAAGAATTATTTTAAATTTATATCTTTTATTTCATCATTCATTGACAATTTTATATTAGAATTTTCATTATAAATAAAAAAAAAGTTGAAAGACATATTTCCTGTTCATAATGGACATTTCATTTTAATTGCGATTAATTTAGTTCGAATCTAAAGGGTGATGAACAGATGCTTTCATAGTATCAATCGTTGTTTCGTTATTTATCATTACTGTTTATATTAGTACTGATATAATAAGCACAAACACAATATTGCTATTATACTTATATAGTTGACATAAATACACCGTAATATATCGTAGTTATTGTTACAGCAACATTAATGCAATAAATATATCATTACCATGCAACTAATAAATTAATTAAAATTGAATGAACAATTTTCAATATTCATTTCCAATTTTTACCATATTGTTTACAAAATAGTTCATTTTAGCTTACTATCTACAAGCAAAGCTTTGTTATAGGAAATGGAAAAAGCGAATATCAGTTATTTTGTCAGTTATTTTTGATATCAAAATTATTCTTTCGAAAGTTTTTGAATGGTTAAAAAATATCAGGTTTTGAATAAATTTTGTCTTCTCTTAAATTATTAAATAGTTATTTCCACTATGCAAAAGAATATGAGCAATATATCGCTTATCTTAGCTCTCACTTTTCAAATCAAAAATATCCGAAAGCTCTTTTCAAGTCGCCGCTACTTTTATGAAATTTCTGCTTTGTGGTTGACTGCAAATGTCTCATTATGATAACATTTCATAATTTTACTTATCCATTATCTAAGCTAATCTTTTGAAAAACTAATTTGCAGTTTTCTTATTAATTAAATATATGGGATTATAATACAGAACAAGAATATATCAGAATAATGAATAAATCAAAATGGATAAGAAACATTTTTAAAATTAAATGACGTATCATTGACGCATCATCCTCTGCTTAGTATGTCATTAAGCTAATTTACACCATCATTTCAGACGATAAATCTTTTAAAATTCAGCAAAAAATTATTAGCATTATGTTTACCTTTCGTCATTTGAAACTCACATATTTTATATGCTTTTTGTTTAATTGAAATTTAACTTAAATATTCAAAAATATCAAAAAATCACCCCTAAATCATACAAGGAATTCAAATGATTGATCATTTAATTGAACTTTGCATTTTCCTTGATTTAATATCCTTATTGTGTCGTTTAGGATAAATTTTAAAAAACAAATTTTGTTTTTTCAAGTACTTTTAATTTAATACTATCACTTAGAATTTAAATGTAAAAGTATTGTTTGTTGGTAGGTAGAAATTTGTTGATAACTCAAAGAAACTTTTTTGTCGGTTGATTTGATTTTTCAATTTTGTTTACCAATGAATTCATTGATTACTGCTACAGCTTCATTCTCACTTGCAATTTTCTTCAGAAAATATCAAATGCTTTAAAATGGAAAAAAATATATGTTTACTTCTTCACTCCTATTTTGCACATCATTCAGCAAAAAATGAATACAGTAAACCGAAAACAATTATGATAATTGGATGAAAACTCGAACTAATACTATAAAGGATGGAATTACAAATGTAAACGGATCAATTGAAAATCTAATTTAATACAAAAATATTCTCTGACTCTAAATAGAATGGAATAATTTTTTGAAACTTTCTCGTAAGCAACAAGTAATATATATTTATTAAAGCTAAACAGACTATTATTCTATCTTGGAACATTTACATAATTTTATTAAGAGATACTATCAATTTGATAGTACCGAAATGATTAAAAAAATTGAATGGAATTTTATAACGTGTTCGATAAATTGGTTCCAGATGAAAATCGAGAAAGGATAGCAAATTTTTCATAATTGACTGAGAAAGATTAATTATTGCTATTGAAATATGATAAATTTTGATACATAAAAATAGGAATTTACTATCATTTGAAGGAAATCGAAACAGACAAAGAGGACAAGAGAGCGAGAAAGAGAGAGAGAGAGAGGGAGAGAGAGATTATTCCCTAAAATTAGATCAAGATTTCTTTGAAGATTGATGGGAAATGAATTATATGATACAAAATACTTTTACTCGTTAATTAATTTTATTAATAAAAAGATGAGAAAACATTGGTACCTAATTATTTAAACAAAATTCAAGAATAAGCGTTTTTACAGATGCATATTTGTAGGCTTATCGTCAATGTAATATTTAATGACCTTCGTCAGACAGGTCAAGTGGGAGGATAGCAAGGATAGAAGATAAATTGGAATATGCTTCCTATCTATTAGATTTCTCAGTGGAAAGATAGAAACTTACGAACTGAGAAATTTTGAAGTCAAACACACACACACACCCACCACACATAAATCTCTGTTCACGTGTACTGACGTAAGCAATACAAGAAAGAATTGATCCTGAAAGTAACAACAAATAAAAGGATAAGAAGTCTGTGTACCTTATAGATATGACTGAAAATGTTGTATATGGAACAAAACTTTTGAAAGAAATAATATTTCTCGCTACCTCAGATATCTTATTTTATCTATATCTAAAGGTCATATGATAGAGGTCAACTATCTTTGAAATATTATTCTTTTAAAGGAAGAACAAATGATGAAATAATATAGCATACAGTTGATCAATTTATTATAACATATTGGCAAAAATTACATTCAAGACAAATTAAACTTATAGATTTTCGAAATAAAATTATAAGTGAAAAACATGATTGAATGATTTTGTGGTAATATCAAAATTTCAATTTACAACAAAAACAAGAAGAGAGAAGAAAAAAAAATGAGAAAGTTTTAGAATGTTTAGTTTGTTACGATGGCGCTGATTGCTTGCAAACGCACAGTTGCAATGAATGTAACGGTATTGGTTGTATACGAATGAAAAGTTATAATGTTGAACATATTCATACTATTGCCTTGACCTGTTTACCATATGCTATAAGGTAATTTGTCAATTATCTAATTTCAAAATTATTATTTAAATCGGTCATTTGAACAAATTTTTTACATTTAATATTTGTTATTTAATTTCATAACTATCTAATTTCAAAATCATCTAATTTCGAAAATTATTTAAATCAATCATCTTGAACAAATTTCTTACATTTAATCTAATTTCAAAATTATTATTTAAATTAGTCATTTAATTTGAACAAATTTCCTACATTTAATATTTATTACTCATACGTAGTAATCACACATTGTTCTAAAAAAGCGCTTTCATACCTTTGGCCAAATTTTATAAAATTATATTTTATTTTTTTGCATTATTTTGCTTCATACTAAAAAAAAGAAGGAAATTTTTAGAACATTTTTATTAGAACAAAATAAAAATGTACTAGCTGTTTTCGAACGATTGTCACTCAATCGAATTATTTGCAATTTTAGTATGCAAAATCAGATACTAAATAAATTAGTTGTTGAGTATTCAATTTTGTAATTAATTGATCAAGTTTTCGATTATTTTTATTTAAATCAATTGAGAACTAATATTTTACCAATTGTTGATAGAAATTTTTTCAGAACTTATCAACTGGAACCATCCGGTTGCCGTATTTCATTATCCGGTGATAGTGAACATTGCATATGCTATGATATTGATTACTGCAATCATGCGTCCGGTTCATCATTGTTTAGTTTTAAATTAGTTTCTTTAGTTATTCTTCTTATTGTTATTACAATTTCATTCACTCTATTGAATTTGTAGTGATAATAATGATAAATTATATGATAATTATGCATTTCAAGATTTATAGAATATTCATCTTTCTCGTATATAATTATAATGCATCATTTCTAATAAGCTGCTTTGTTTATTTATCTTATTCATTAAGAGATAAAATAATTTATGAATTCTTTTAAGTCTCTTTAAATCATGCATAAAATAAAACTTTTGGAGTAGTAATGTTACTACTTTTGGAGTAGTAATGTAATAGGATTATTTAGATTAAAAATATGAAGAATTAAAGTACATAAACTTTCAATCATAATTGAGCAGAAAATATCGTTGCTTTATCAATAATGAATATTCTGAAAACAGTTTTGCATTTTGCTACTACTCTTTACGATGATCCATACGTCGCATAAAGACTTAATTGAAAATTTAATTAAATTACTAAAAATGAATTAGGATTAGTTTCGTAAAAACTAATTGCTAGCATTACTTGTCATATTTCCCTTCCGCCTTAGCTCTCATCAACAATGTTTATCAGAAATGCAAAGGGAAAGAGATTGGCATCATTCCACGAAAAATGAGAATGTCATCAGCACAGACTTGACAGAGAGATTATTGATATTACAAAGCATGGTGCGTAAAATTCATTAAATTAATAGAATTTGAAATTCCATCAACACCATTCTGTCCTGAATGCGCCGCTTCCACTTATTAATTGAAGCATGCCAAATATCAGCACTATACCTTCCCTTTAATTACTTTAATTAGTTAGCCTTAGTCCGAAGTTATCTTTTTCGTTGTTATATGCTCTCATTTTTAAATTTATTTCACTTTTTATACTACACTAGCGATAATAAATCGCATAAAAAATTTGCAGTAATCCTGCTCGTTTTAATCATATAACTTTAATGATATCATATTTTGTAGTAATTCGATTCAAAAACTTTTAGATCTAAAACATTCAAATAATCTTCACTTCTCCAGCTTTAAGTACAACAAAAAAAAAAATTTACAGAAAATTTTAAAATGTACTACTGCCATTGAATTTCTAACTAAAGAACTATATGGAGCACATAAACGATCCTGTCGCTTAGATCGCAATTTGCCAACTTATCTTATTTTCTCTTCCTTATCATCATCATCACTTGTCTATTCTAATAACTTTTCTAAAAAAAAAACTGAGGAATTCGTTCTTCTAAGCTATCTTTTTCCTATTATTGATGAGAGTGTTCATCAATGAAACTAAAAATAAAACAGCTGAGAAGAATGGGAGTACCTACTCCATCTATAAAAGACTGAGTAATAAATTTCATTCCGTGCAATTTCGATGCAATCTTTCTTATCTCGGTTTCACAAAATTCAATTCCATTATTTGGAATATCTTAATGAAGTGACAGGAAAGAAGTCTGCATTAGAGCAGTGAATGAAAAAGAGACTACAGAGACAAATAGGCACCACAAATCAATTACATTGAA
>UPTC01001857.1:0-12142 GCA_900537255.1 Acanthocheilonema viteae | reverse complement strand
CTATCCAATAAACTACATCTGTTGGCGTAGTCATCACATCAAATTCAATAGTGTCTGGAACAAATATTCTAGGCCAAGATCGGAATCAGGAATTCAAGCCTAATCCATCAGATCGTAATATAATAAAACGATCAACTCTCACCTCAAGGAAATACAATCCTATAATCCTCCTTAAAACAAACCAACTTTCACAACATAAAATACAATCTATTTCTTTTGCATATGAAAATTTCTTGTGTTATTTTCTGCAAGCTTAATTTCACTTTTTCAATCAAGTAGAAAAATCTCTCTCAAACTTCTATCATTATTTATTAATTTCAAAAAAAAATTGTAACACTTTTGAAGGGTTATCATTTTTTAAAATATTCATTATTTAATTTAAGTTTTTATCATTTGAAATTAATCGATTATCTACAGGAACCATCTATAATATTTGACAATAAATTGATGGATATCATCTTTCGGTTTCTATTTTTTTAAACAAGAAAGATCAAATTGCTCACAATGTTTTTTTTTTTCAATAATATTAAGAAATGGATATAAAACAGATAACTTTTTCAGTTTTCATCTTTCAAATTAAATAGATCTAAGTTTTTTTTCTTTTAAATGGTTCCAATTTTTAATGTCTCAGCAATAAACAATGAACAGTTTTGCTTTTCAAATGTTTGAAGCTAAATTTTTGTTAAATTTTTTTATGCTTAAGTTCAAATTTGCCAAATTTAAACCTGAAAATTTAAATCTATTTTATATTATCTACCTTGAATATTCTAATACATATTTTATTTAGCATCAGATGTTTATCATTTATCAGTATTATCAAATATTAGATGCATCAGATATTTATCATTTATCAGTGTTGCATTACAACTTTCTTCACTTATCATGAGGCATCACTAACTCCATTTTTCAGATGAGATTGAAAAAGCAAAAGATTTCTTATGCTCCGTCACTTAAATATTTCAAAACTTTGTCATACAGACAGGCAGTCATAAACACACACACACACACACACACACACACACACAACAAAGCCTCGAAAATCCTTGAATTTATATATTGTGAGAGCTTAGGATTTCGCAACTAGTTTTTTTATTATACTTTTGATTGATCATTTCAAATTTCGTTTTAAAATATATTTTTAAAGCATAAGGGATGGAGGACAAAGGATTTTAGAACACTTCAATTTAGACAACCCTCCTAATGATACAAAGTTTTGAATGATTTCTTGAGATAATTTTAATGACACATCCTCTCTCTTTCTCTTCCCTTTGTTCTATTCGCATAACATCATCATTTAACTTTTATGTCCATCTCTAAAGATAAGTATTTATTTTCAGTCTCACCATTTAATGATCAGTTTGCTCAGAGATAACCTTTGACCTTCATCTCTTTGAAAGTTTTGGAAGTCTATTTAAGGTTACAATTTTCAATCATCCGTGATTCATAAATTCCTCAAGGGTTATTAACTTTTCTTATCAATACATCTAATATGATATTAGCACCGATTGTTCTCAAAAATTGTTACTCCATTTAATATTATTTGACGAAATTCTTCGCATAATTCATTTCTTCTCATAATGTGCTAAATTACAAACAATCTTCACGGCATTTGATTCTCTTCCAGAAAAGAAGACAAACTGTAAAAGTGAACAATTTATTTTAAAAAATAAATAATTTAAAAAGTATAGATGGCTTGGACAAGAAAATTTCATTGAGGAACCGTATAAAAGATACTTTCTCGATACAAAAAGATTATTATGCGGATTTGGTTGCGTGGTGGGATGTCTCTCGGATCGATTTTTCCATTTTTGAAGTTGTTTTAAGAGACTGAATGGAATTCAAAAATGCATACTGGAGAAATTTATTTCGAGTTGAATTTCACTTTCAGATATCACCGAACTTGAAGATATTGAGACGATTTCATTCTCTTCTATTATCTTCATTTTAACTCTATTTTGCTTACATTATTCAATGCTATAGTGGAGTTATTGATGGAGTTATCATTCATCAATTTCTTTTAAGAAATTATTACTAGTGATGACGTTATGTTTGAAACGTTCGTTCGAACCGATGCTTCCAAAAAACATTGAGGAATACTTGAATTTCAGTACTGGAATTAATTGTTTTTACGATTTAACAAAAGCAGTGATTATTAATGAGACGCTGGTATTGTACAACGGCGAAAGAATAGGGTATTTGTGGAGAAAGAGGCGATGAATTACGCCTATCGTCTTTTGGATAATGTAAAATACTTTTATAAAACACTCAATCCAGCTTCACTTTCGGGTATGCTTCAACGTTCAAATTTTTGTATTTTATGAAGATGTGGTTGGGAACAATTGTTCTTTAATTAATTATTAATAAAATAAAGATTTACTACTAATAGATGCGAAATAAGTCTTATATAATATAATATAATATAATATATGTTTATTGTTTCTATGAACGAAAATCGTAAAACTTTAAGCATTCTTATCTTTACAATTAAGAATTGTTCCTAAAAGCGTGTGCTTATTAACTTTGCTTAGTTTTGCAAAGCAGTATTTTACCAGCTTCTCAAGGAAACTTTTTTTGAAAAGATTTGCATTTTGTTCGAATTTTTCTCATTTAAATATTTCAAATATTGAAGGGGCAATTGATTTGATTGTTGTGGAGCAGCCGGATGGATCATATTTGTCAACACCATTTCATGTAAGATTCGGAAAATATGGCGTTTTAAACAGCGACGAAAAAGTTAGCTCATTTTTTAATATTTATGAATTTTCATTTACATTGTATCGTCGTTTTTCTTTTGTGTTGCCATTTTTATGCTTTGAAATGTCAAACAGTGGCAAAAGTTTGATAATGTATTCGAGAGGATTTGTTTCAGTATGTGGATATAACAATAAATGGTGAAGAAATAGATTTAAAAATGAAGTTGGGTGAAAATGGTATTGCATTCTTTACTGAGCCAACTACAGATGCTCATGTTCCTGAATATCTAGTGACGAGCCCAGTCCCAGGAAGTAGCTCTACTCCAGTTGATGGAAAGGTATGTTGTATTTGTGCAATTTCATATATTTAAAAGTAGATTTATTATTAGAGAATGAAATTTTATTTTAAGGATCTTGCTGAAAGGATAGAAAAAATCCAACGACAGTTGTCACGTTCAAGAAATAAAAGAGCGCTCTCAGAATGTTCCAGTTCCCGCTCACATTCCTCCCATTCACGGTTTTATTTTTCATATCTTTTATATGTATTCTTTTCTCCATATTTCGAGTAGAAAGTTCTCATTACGATAAAATAAGGATTTATTAACGAAGACTTCTTTTTCAATTTTTTTTATTTACAGTGAAAATTCTTGTGAATTAGATATTCAACGCAGAAAAACACTTCCATTCAATGCATCATTATTCAATCAACGTAGGAATCGATCTTTACCGAATCTTAGTGAGCTTACTGACGACCAGCAACAAGCATATAAAAGAATTACGGAAAATAAGAGGTGATATTTGTATTTAAAAAAGTTATTGTTTAAGTATGACAACTCCACCTGAAGAGATGTAGATGTGAAATGGGCTAAGGATGCATGGGTTTGTAATCGCATTTATAGCAGAATAATTTTGAGACCTATGTGGTTTGATAATTTTTTGGTTCTTGCTTTTCTACATAATTGTTTATCAACAATGAGCCAAGATTCAAGAATATAAGGAATACAAATAAGAGTTTTTTGTATAGTGATGTTGCTGCTTTAACCTTGTAGAATTCGTTGAAATTGACTTTTATGAGGAAATTTGATACCGTCGACTGATTTTTTTGATATGCTAATGATAAGATATCGAATAATCTGTTCTCTGCTTTTGTTTGCAGCTAGGTTTAAAATTGGTAATTTGCAGACAGTTGATGTACTCTCATTCGTTTGCAATGGGATGCAGCTTATTACCTCCAGCTTGCATCTCTTGCAAGAAGCATTCAAGTTCTACCAAAATGATGCGTAAATTATCGAACTCAACAAATGAGGTGCTTTATTTTAACACTCATGTGACATTCAAATTTTTGGCTGTTGATTCTTTCATATATATATATATATATATATATATATAAATGATGCACAACTGGGCGATTAAACAGCGGCATAGATTTTAGGAAAGTGATATAGATGACGCAGCATCAACAGTTTCGATTGATAGTGAAACGGATCGTATGAAAGTTCCTGGTTTAGGTATGATTGCTGATGGTGCATTTTCCGATTCTGAACTTGATCGACATCGAGACACTCCTGAACTAGTTAGCTTGTTTTCTGTTTCATTTCTTTCAGAAATTCTTATAAATTTTTTGAAACTTGTTATACTGCTTCACTTGTTGAACGTAAGCTTTATTACGAATTTCAGCACAAAACTGAAGTAGTGGTGTGGAAATGGGGTGAGTTGCCAAGAACACTTGAAGAAACGGAAAAAGCAAGGAAACAAGAAGAAAATGTGAAAGCTAAACAAGAAAAAAAAGGATCCACATGGGGTGAATGGTTTCGCTGGTCACGTGCTAAGCCAACAGAAGATCAGGGTGTTTATTTGGATGATCTTGTGCAAAGTGCGAGTGATCCTAGTAAAATTGAAAAATATTTGGGGAAGTCACCTCCCACTGCGTGGTGAGTGATATTAATGAACTGATGTCTTTACTCTTTGAATAATCAAACATAATCTTTTATTATCAATTTAAGCTGTTTTTCAGTTTTGGTCATAAGTTCAAGTTTTGAGATATGACTAAGAGCTAGATTGATTTTGAGTGATAGTGAAATAGGGTTTTTTTTTTCATTCAGTACTTGTTAAAGATTGTGTAAACAATCTTTAGGAAGTAAATAATGATTTATGAAGAGCACAAATTTTATTTCAGTCCTTCACCACCCAGTGACAGTGGGAATGGTTCTATAATGGGGCTGAATTTTCCCAATAAGGTTAATGATATTGAAAATGAAGCGAATAATGAGGTACAGCAGCCAGAACGAACTTCGTCACCAGCACTCGATGCCAAGGTTTATTTTTTAGTGGCATTCATAGAAGAAATTTTGTGCTAAAGTAATAAAAATTTGTGCTAATCTCGAAACAACTATTATTCTGTCTACACCATTACTGCGCGGATTAGAATATTTGAAGAAATTGCAGAAACATACGATTGACATAAATGTATTGGATAATCAGCATTTTCTTCAGTTTTCCGAAGCACATGAATCAGTAATCGAAGGACACAGTTATGGAACAAAAAGAAATTATGCTTGTAGTGTGACTCCTTCTAGTGATATCTTGTTCGTATCATTCTAAAATTAATTTTATCATTCTTTTATTTATATTTGTCAGAAGAGAGCTATTTGAAAAAAAAGTAGTAGTAATTGCAAACTTTTATAGTCATATGAGTGATGAAGAAGCAGAAAGTGCAACACCTGTGCCTTCCGGTGCAGAAACTACTGCACAATTTCCGAAGTATATCCGTTCTTTACGACTTTCCAGTGACAAATTGAAAAAGTTGGGGTTACGCAAAGGAGCAAACGAAGCAAGATTTTCAATTACTACAAAGTTCCAAGTTTGTAAATTTTGATCTTGACGTTTTAAATCGCTCAATATTGTTTTAGGAACTCATAAATTTTGAAGAATAAACAATTTGAACTTGTATATGCACCGTATATGCGTTGTATCCTTCTTAATCCTGTTTGTTATGTTGCACATTGCAGGGTACCACATGGTGCAGTTGTCATATTTACCTATATAAATGGACTGAGCGTCTAGTTATTTCCGATATAGACGGAACCATAACTAAAAGTGATGTATTAGGACACGTTATACCAGCTATTGGTGGGCAGTGGGCTCATGCAGGAGTCGCAGAACTGTATACTAGAATCAAGGAAAATGGGTAAAATTTTTTTTTGATAAATCACTAGTATAAAAAATTATTAGCTTAAAAGAATTGAAAGTAGAGTAGCAAATTTATTATGTAAGTTTTCAGCTATCAGTTGGTTTATTTATCTTCTCGAGCAATAGGACAAAGTTATTCTACAAAGAAATACTTGCAAAGTGTTGCCCAGAACGCAAAATTTTTACCCGATGGGCCGTTATTGTTGTCGCCTACATCCGTGCTTATAGCTTTTAGAAGGTATTAAGTTTTATTTACGAGTGAATTCCAATGTCTAACTCAACGAACAAATTATTAAGCATTTTTCAATATGATCTTATTGGTTTCTGTTTGCACGTTTGCAAATCAGAATATTTATTTGCTGTTTGTGCAGGCAGAAACATGTTGTCATTTGACAGTGATTTGTTTTTCAGAGAAGTTATAGATCGCAAACCAGAAGAATTTAAAATAGCTGCTTTAACAGACTTAAAGGAATGTTTTCCAGTGAAACGTCCATTCTATGCTGGTTTTGGAAATCGAGAAACAGTAAGGTTTTAATTGTTATTTCAATTTTTCGGGCTAAATTAAAATCCAAGTACAAAATTTTATTTCTTCGTTAATAAAACCTATGAAGTATAATTTTAATAATTTTAGGTTTCTTTAAATCGTAATTGTAGATTCGTTGATTCTTGTTCGAATGCGCCAATCCTGTTTGACTGATCAACTGTTTTTGAGATATAATTCAAGTGTTCTCTTTTTTTCTGCCACTCACTATCGTTTTTACCCCAACTTACTTTTGTTCTTCCTGCTCAGCTTGTGTATGGTTTGTACGAGATCATTACTGGATAAGATAATGTAGATAAAATGTGAATTGTATAAGATAGGGTAGTTTGTCATTTATACTTTGTACTGAGATGATTTGGTTTCGCTTTATGCAACTTAGTTTTCTTTTTTTAATTTGTTATATATTGAAGTCATGTATTAAGTCTTTTTCAGGATGTCGTAAGTTATCGAGCAGTAGATATACCTCCGGATAGAATACTAATTATTGATAAACAGGGTCGTGTCAGGCGTGCTGATTCCATTGGTTTCGAAACATCATTTATATCATTAGCAATGGACACAGTTGATTACATGTTTCCTCCACTCATCCGTCGGCGAAACGAGCGTCAAAGATCAGGCGCGCCGAAGAAAAATTCGTTTCTTTTGGCACCGGCATTTTATAAAGCACATAGTTACAGGTTTATTTCTTTCGATACATTTCGCAGTTTCTAGAAATTTTTTTCAAATTCCAAATGTTTTCAACTCAGTAATATATATTTATCATTTATCACTACTTCATTTTTATAGTGATTTTACTCATTGGCAATCAAAAGCGGGGTGTGCTGTCCGTTTGGATGACAATACACTGGAAAATTACGAGGCGAAGAGAAAAAGTTTTCGTAAAAAACAGAAAAAGAAATGAGCTTTAAATGGAATTATTTTTAAGCTTTTGCCAAATTAAAATGTTTAAAAGCAACAATTTCTACAAAGTATATACTTTTACTGAATTAAACAGATAATACTTGTCATCAGAGCCTTTTCAGGAAAACTTTCAATCTCCTTGAAACTGGTCTGAATATATTTCTTATCTTTTATTGAAAATTCGCCTTACTGTAAATATTGAGTGCTTCTGAGTTTCGAATGATGGTTTAGTAAAATAATTTAGGCGAACGCTTAATTCATTAAACTTATGCATAAAACATTCAGTTCTATAATTTACATTTGCATAAAGCTTTGATTATCATTACACACAAAAGATAATATTGCTTGAGGTTACTGATTTTGTTGACTATCTCTGAACTAGTTATCCTCATAAATTACCTTTTACCCATCTACCCTTGCAACTAATATGTTCATGGTTAATGAAATTGGTAAAACTTTTGTTTATTCCTGAAATTTTTTAAAGCATGGAATTTAGTTTTGTTTGTTAACCACTTAAAAAATGGAACTCGAAGTATGTTACCAGTGTTATCATTTCGTGTATATCACCGTGTATCGCTTTTGATGGATTTATTTTTAGTTAACTTAGGTTTCAATATTTTTTTCAATCATTTTGCCAGTGATTGCAGTTTCGAAGTTGCAGTTCTTTTTCATATATTAGTTTCATCATATTCCACTCATTTTGCATCATTGCTTTGTTCACTTATTATTTATATTTCAAATTGATTGCGAGGTAATGTAAGTATTGCTTGGTGACATCATTCTGTTTGATCATTTCTGTGATAAGGAATTATGGTGGTGACAAATTGATGCATTTAATACTTGAAATTTGATTTGAAAAATCAAAGATTTCTTGCTTTATGTGAATTCGTGATGTGCATGTTTTCTGTTACATTTTTTGCGAGAACGAAGAAATGGAGAAAGAAATGCTGGGTTTAGAATTTTGATCGTTTTTTAATAAGGCAATACTAAAAGATATAAAGTGATGTAATTGAAGTACTTAAGATTCTTTCAAAATTCCGGTTATGTTATATTTCAGCGCGTAGAATAGGCTATTGTTAGATCTTAAGACTGATAATAATATTGTTAGAAGACCAGAATTCGGCAAATCGATCGTATGGATGCGGTTCTCATTTTTTTCCTCAATAAATGTGATTGGTGCGAACTTTATGTAGGAAAAATTTTATTTTAGTTTGTAATAATGAAGTGAATTAACTGTAACACAACAAAAAGTGCATTGTTAATTCACAATGAAGCAAGGAGGTATTCGAGCTGATAATTTATTTATTGACGAGTTCTAAAAATACCCGTTTTATAGTCTGAGATGGCTTTTATATATAAACACTTTGATCAACATCAAAAAAACATAGTAACGAAATACATTGTATAAAGACGGTAGTGAGTTTTGATCGATTCTTAAAATCAACTTTTCTTGAAAATCTTCCATTATTGCTAGAGAGGGATTGCGTCTTGCTAATTTATTAAAATCATCTTATGTACCTAAATTCTTAGAAGAAAAAAGAACTTGACAGCTATATTTTAAAAAGTAACTTGACATATGTAGTAATACTGATCACAACTGCTAGGATTGCTAATGCTACTTGATATAAATTAAATAAACTGACTTATTTATATTGTGAGGTAAAAAGAAAAAAGAAACAATCTTGCTGCGAGAGTAAAATTTGGATTTCAATTAGTAGTAACAAATTCAAGCAAAACATTTCTGATATGCAGAAAATAAAATAATTCTCATAATCAAATTTTGCTTTTAATCGATTTATCTAAATAACAGCGACAACAACAAATAACAACATGATACTATAAAAGTACTGAAAAACTGCATACAGTCATTACTGTTGATAAATTTAATGTTATATGCATCTTCGATGAATAATCCTCAGAATAACGATGTTTCAGAACCCAATCATACGGTGGTGGTGCAACTTCTGAATATCTTGGTGGCAAATCGATTACAAATACTTTCGTATTTTTTCGTGTTTCTGCAAATTATGATCAACAAAAGTTTTCTCTATAAAAAATTTAAAATTACCATCAAAATCAAATTTACGAAGTTTAATTTCCATAAGCGTTAATAGATATCATTGTTGAATAAGTTTATATCTACATTATTAATCATTGCTGAGGAGGATCAAATGAATTCTGATTGTTTTAATCATTCAATTATTACAGATATCATTTTGCAAATATGGTTTTGGTGTGAAAATACGACAGAAAGAAATTTTTAAATTGCCAAAAAATTTAAAAATTTGAGAAAATATGAAATATTATTTAGAAAATATCAATTTCCTGTTAGTATTAATTTACATGCAATTTTCCTGGAGAAATTAATTAGAATGATTAAAACAAGGAAAAAATATTCTTCCTACCATTACAGAGTATACAGTAAGTTTTGCGGATATGTAAGGAATGCTGACTGATATTATTTTATATCAGTTAACTGTTAAAAGTGTTGCGATCAATTCTTTAACATTCAATGTTGTATGATCTGGCATTGGATATTTCTAGCAGTTTTCAATTACTGAGTGATTTAAAGAATTTTTTTTTGAAACAGCTGGAAATTTTTGTCGAAATACAATTCAATTGTTATTCTCATTTTTAATGAAATGAACTGTAATTGAAAAAATTCTGTTGCTTATTTATCAATAATTTCATTCATTGATCAAATTAAAAATTAATGATAGAAATATTCTTAAATATTTATTCCATTGTCTCCGTAAACAAAAAATTCCTCCCATATATTCAAATGTTAGCTAAAATCTTAGAAATTAGCATTGACTAAAAATTATTTGTTAGCATAAATTTTGGTTAATTAAAAATTTATCTACTTTCTAAATTCTTTTTCCATCATTCGTTGGTATCATTTTATTTTTAAGTTTTATACTAATTGCTTGTATTAATTACATGTATTAATGCACTGGTAGTATTCAACATCTGCATTTTTCAATAAGTGAAATGATATGAGAAAATTAAAAAAAATACCAAGTCGAGCTTTGGAAACATTTATTGTGAAAAATAATACAAATGAACCGATGATGAAGCCCATGAATGCGAATAATATGTAGATATCAGAATACATCCTGGACACACCTAAACAAACATTTTTAGGCAAACAAGAACTCTATTTCATTTCTTTTTTTTTGTCAAAAGTGCAAAATTTTGAAATTTAAATGATTGTCAGAAACTGAACTCATCCAAGAATTCTTTCCATAATCAAGCATGTAAATAAAAATTTCGGTAAGCAAAAATTATTACTTTCTGTTTAGAGAAATATTGATAATAATTTTGAGAAATTTACAACGGGAATTCTTATCAAATTTCTAATTTCAAATAATGAAAATTTAAAGGCTCATTTTTGTGAGCTTAATGCATAAAGAAAAATGAACGAAAAAAACACTTACGATCACTTTCGATGTTTGGCATTCCGGTGACAAAAGTGGAATTATCCGGAAGATACATGATGTTACCGTGAATGTTGGTTGTTAGATACAAGTGAAAGTGTTAGTCTATACCTGATAATAACAATAATAACAAAAATAATAATAATAGTAAGTGACAGGAATAACCACCAAGTAGTTGAACACTTTTAGTTCTACTTCGTGCTCTGTAAAAAAAAACAGGTATTAATAAATTCTTGTTTAAATTTTTCTTACCAACTAATTTTGCAAAAAAAAAACGAAGAAAAAAATTATTTTGTCCTGAAAAAAATAGAATGAAATAATATCTAAATAATTATGTAGTTAGTGATAACCTTTAGAGAGTGAAATTCAAATGAATAAAGAATAGATGAGTAATTGTAATATTTTTAGTAAATTAGTTTGAATTTATTACTGTTGATAATTGAAATTTTCAGACAACAATGCTATCTCCATCTCTCATTAAAAATAAGAATTCTTTATGTTAACAGATCAAAGAAAAAATTATTATACACTGAAAATTAAAAAAAGAAATGCATAGTAAGTAATATTATATTTTTAATTGAAAGTTCTCAATCTGAACATTTAGAAAATTGCCAAAGAAATTAAAACATAAAATTTCAAGCTCAACCACAACTAAAATTTCAGGCTCAATCTCAACCACACTCCTTTAATATCATTCATTAAAGGATGTTGCAATTAAATTGCGCATGAATATTTATAGTACTTATAAATAAAAAATAAGACATCTCAGTGAAATTACCGATTCGTTAACTTTTGAACTGGAAATATAGAATTGTATTAGAAAAAAATTTTAATATTAAAAAAGATTTGAAACACACATTGAGAAACAATTTTGATTTAATGAATGAAATAAAATGAAATGAATAATTACACGACGAATAGATAAAAGTATTTTGAATGTAGGCATTAAAAAAAATTGTTGAATCATTCCGCAATTAATAACAAATACAGTATGATAATAATGCATTTCATATCACAATGTAATCTTTCATCTTATGATCATTTCAAACATTTGATAAATGAAAAACAATATGGGAAGAATCCGTAAAACATAAATGTTCCGTAAATCAACGAAATCGTTGATTTACGGAACGATTTCGTTTAGAATTTTTGCCCTTTGTTTTTTTTATTATTGTAAAAAATAAAATAAGCAAGGATGGTAAATTAATGCTAACTAAATTTATAGAAATAGTTCAAACATTTTGCTGAAGACTTAAAAGTGAGTTGTCCTGCAAAATCTCTTGCAGTTAGTCGTTTTTGTCATCATCGACGACATTCTTGTCATCCCTTACATATATATATATATAGACACACACACACACACACACACACACACACACACA
>UPTC01001856.1:0-12303 GCA_900537255.1 Acanthocheilonema viteae | reverse complement strand
TTTTTTTTTTGCATTGTAAAACTGTGGAATATTCTCGTTTTTTGCTTAAAATATATTTCAGATGAAAAAAAATTTAACGAAATGCTACTTGTTATGAATTGATGATCAGTTTGTATCCGATACCGATTTAACCGATAGTACCACATTATTTTTGCTTTTGTAATTTAATTTTCATCTTTCCGTTGATTTTTCTTTTTGGAAATTTGTTATTGAAAAGTTGAATTTTACTAGAATTTTTGAGGTTACAATCTGAAACACTACGAAGAACTGCGATCTGTTCCAATTATTCAATAAAATGAAATGAATGATTAAATGTATTTTCTTCTTTGCTTCGTCGTTTGTTCTGTAATATTGCATAATTTTGCAATGAAACTGGAAAATAATTAAAAGGAAACCTCTTTCTATTTTAAAAAAAAAAAAAAACTAATATTTGTGACAGCAATGAAATAAAAACATGTTAATCGACATTCTCATCATTTTTTGATTTCAATTATGTTCAGCATAGTCGTTTTTCTCAATTATGCTATGTGTCTGTCTGAAAAGTTAAACATTACTTCGACTATGCAGACAACCGAAGAAGGAACTACCGTGGAAGAAATTTATTTAGTAGGTAGCAAAAATTTGAATTTGTCAAATGACTTCTTTTCTTTTAGATGGAAAAATAAATGAAATTAAAATATATGCTTATCTATATAAAGTAACACAAACTTGAAGAATGTTTGATATTTTTGACTTACAAATTTCAGTTTTGTTCAAAAATCTTGTCGAGAATTGAAAAGTTTAATTTTTTTTCCTGTTCATTTGTACCTAATTCACATTTCTACCATTAATATCGAAATTTTCGTATTTTTGATTTCAGAAGAATTAAATGAGCAGGGAATACAAGATAATAATCATTGTTATCGGTGGATACCGTTTATAAGGGTATGTGGTAAATTTAAAAATGTGAAAGTAATGTTTAAATTTGACATAAAATCGTTGTTTGCTACATTTGTGTTTCTTGAAACGTTCAATAAAATTAAATAAAAAATTATATTAAAAACGTTTATATTTACCATAAAATCTCACAGTAAGCATTACTTTTTATCCGTTACGTACCAAATTTATGAAGCATTTTTTTTTTTTTTTAGGTAAATAAAAGTACTCCAGTAGCGTTCGATAATGATTTATGCAAAAAATTTAAACGAGATAGCATTTATATTGAATCAAGTGATGAATGGAAATTTGTTAAAAAGCTCGTTACAGGTTTGCCTGACCGACCGATGACAACTTTCATAAAACTCTACGCTAAATTTCAAACTTTTATTTTTTTCATCCTTCATTTTTTGTTTTGTAGAAAGCAATCAAAATGGTACAGTTATTCGGAGAATATCACTAGTTCCTTTTTTTCCAGTGATTTTCGAATTTTATAAAAAAAATATTTTCGAAAATCGATTAATTGTTCCGAGTATTTCGATTTATTTATTATATATTTTATTTTAGGATTTTCTGTTTTTTTCGTTTAAATTTCTTGGATATGGAGTGTTTATGTATTTTATTTTTGAGTTGTTACGTATCTTTTTGATGTTTGATATTCTTACTTTACTGCTCTGATTTTTTTTAATTGATTTTTTTAAAGGACTTTTTCTTTGTTAATTTATTTTTATAGACTTTAGTGGCCTTGGTTTTTTTTTTGGCAAACAAAAAAGGGAATTATACAATTTTTGAAATTTTTAAAAGTGATAAGATTGAATTATGCATTTTGTTCTAACTTAAATTTCATTCCATCATTTGCTATATTCCGTATGACAGTTTCTTATAAGATTTAAATCAAAATACATCTAACAAAAGTTTAAAGCTACAAAAATGGTTACATTTCCAGAAGCTTCACATGAGTTCATACTAGAAATGAAGGTTATTGGGTCAACAGGTTTAAATGTATTATTGGGTGGCGTAGAACGTTTTGGAAAAATGAGTCCGAAATTGATATATGATAAACATTTGAAAGGGCCTAATGTCGATCGTCACAGCAATTCAAGCTGTAAACGTTACGTCATAGTTGCGCAATGGCCTGAATTAAGTGGTATGATATAATAAATTCTTTCTAAATTAATTCTCTGTTAGTGTTCAGTAAATCAAATAATGAAAAAAAAAACTACACTACCGTCTGTCAAATTTTCTTAATTAGCTAATCGAAAACTTCATTACAACTCCTCTAATTGTCAAGATTTATCAACAATTACTGAAGAATTTATCTCGTATGAAATTTGACAGCGAATTTTAATCGGTAACAAATCCGATCAAATTCTATAAAGCAACATTAATTCATCTTAAATTGACAATTTTCCATGGCAATAAAGAAATTAAACGAAGACAGGATGCTATGAAAGTTATTGATGGGCCACCAGAAGGTACATAAAGTTTATAATTTCATTTTAATAAAAATTTAGCAAATAACGAGAAATTGTTACAAACACAATTTTAGTTATCGATTGTTGAGCTGAAAAGAAAATGAAAAATTGTTCAAGCATTGAGCATAGCGCTACCAATTATGCTTAGTTTTTCGTAGAACTTCCACTATTTGTATATAATGGCATTAATTATAATATTAAAATATGAAAAGACTATACATTACATGTTAACAAATAAATATGGAATAAATATGCAAATGGATAAATAGGGAAAAAAAATATAACTGAACAAATAATTAATTAACTAATCTCTTTAGGAATAGTAAATATTTCGGTACGGTCAATTTTATGTAAAGAATTAAAAAATCAAATATGGCACGTTATATGCAAACGACATGTAAGTTCAAGAATATAATTTTTAATTTAAAATAAATCATTAAGAATCATATGCATTACTAATATTGCAAACATTATTCATCGTTAATAGAAATCACAAGTAAAAATAAAACAAACAAACATCCTTAGGCAAATTGAAAAATAATTAGGTAAAAAACTGAATAAATAATAAATTATTTAAGTGTTTTCCACATTTGGAAGAAATTACTACAACGGCCAGAGATTTCACCGTTTATGGAAGAGGTATTATCAATTGAGCAATACATTTTAGTTAATAATTTCTTTATATGGAACAAATTATAATACAAAAATATCAATTATTATCCAAAATATGAATATGAGGAGAAAATAGTTGTAGATATAATTTTAAATGAAAAAATTTAAAAAAAAAAACACTTATTAGTGAGATGCTGCTTTATGAAAATATAGATAGTGTTGGTAATTTAATCTATTATTGGAAGAAATAAATTGAATTTTGATTATATAATTTAAGAAATGCTTCGTTTTTTATGTTCAGGTGATTTATTGGAAAATTTCCGGATGACGTCTGTTTCCATTTCGTATACAACAAGTTGTAAGTTTCGGATAATTAAAAAATGCTATTTCTAATGGAAAATTAAAAATACGAACTCACTGAATAATTTGCTTTTTTTTTTCTCTCCATTTGCATATTGGAATAACTGCAATCGATTAGAAATTTTCCAGATTGGCTATGGCAAATGTTTCCGTTCATCTTCATGGTCTATTGTTGCAAAGATTGGAAATTGTTTTAAAAAGACATTCAGCTTCAATTCATATTGAATGTTAGCAAATTGAATGTTTAAAATTTATTTATAAAATTTTGGCATAAAATTCTTTGCAAAGAATTAATGATAATCAACATAATAAGCTGACTATTAGTTAAACAACGACAGCAATCTGTCCAACTATTTTACAAAAATAATTCAGGTTATTAAGCAAATAACAGATATATGATTAAATATGATGGGAAGATAACAAAAAGCAAAAAAAATAGGGTAAATGGAATAAATGAAGAAGGAAGGAAATTATATCTGTCAAATTACCGGATAGAATTTATCAAACTAGAGATCAAATTCATTCTAATTTTTTTTCCAAAAGATTTGAGATTATAGATTATCTTTTTTTTTAAATTTTCACTGATAAAAATTATGCGTTCTATCATATTATTATACTTAACAGGGAGCTTTTTTTATTGATAAGGTTTTAATTGGTAAAAAAAGCAAAAAAAAAAATTATACCTCAGTGTTCAATTTTTCCCTTTCATACCACGTATTCGCTGCTCGGCTGAAATTTGCTTTTAAAGATTAAAACTAATTTCATACTGTGAAAAAAGTTTAAAGTCAAATTAGCAATATGTAAATATATGCCAATCATATCCTATTATCAATAATCGAATACTAGAATTAACTCAATGTTCAAAATGATGAATATCTCTATAGCAGCACATGCCAGATACAATTTAGTGGGAAAAAATCCATGATGTAACAGAAAGCCATAACTTGTTCCATACCTGGAAGCGTCGAAATTCGATTCAAAAACTCATTATTCCGATAAGATAAAGCATATTACCGAGAGCTATTCATTTCATTGCTGTTTGAAAAGCATAAGCATGCAGTCAACCAGTTTTTTTTTCTTAAATTTTAACTTCTATAAGATAAAAAAACTTTTTTCACAATATGAAATTAATGCAAAGCAATGCAAAGCATTTTATTCAGTATAAGAAAATTGTGCAATGTTAAACTATTTCCTAGTTAGGTTACGGTAGTGAATGATCGTGATTATTTCTTAGCAGCACTATCTTGTAAGTTCCATCATTATATGATTTTGATTTGTTAAATACGTCTAAATAAGAAAGATATGCAAATTAGCCTACTAAATGCATTAAGCAAAGGGTAAACAAATCCTAAAAGAAGCTTTTTTTAAATTCAAAAAAGGATTTCGGCAATCGCCCTTCGGCATTCATTCGTTGGGAATTTTTTAATGGAAGAGAAAGCATAGTCATAAGATAGAATGAAATTTAAAAACGTTCATATATGGACAAAAAACTGTCCATATATGAACATTTTTAAAGTATGTAGAAAAAAAAAATTGCCGACTTGTGAAATTTTTAACCGTACCACTCATCTTTTCACAATTCTGTGGTAAATGTTAAATCATATTGAATTACATCCCTTTCGATATATGTGCATAAGAATTGTGTCCAACGTATTCATGTTTCTAGAAGGCTTAATTTAATTGATAGGGATAGGTAATTTAAATAGTTTCGTTTTCTATGAATTGATACTTCTTACGAGATCATTCGTTATCAGGTTGGTTTAACCTACCTGATTCTCTTTCCATTATGTAATTTCTAAGCCTGAATTCTTAGCCAAAAAGTATCTCATTACTCAATGCTAAGGAAGAGTTTTTTGGCGTGTTGGTTCCGGAAAGAGATGAAAATATCTCTCCGTTCATGTACGTTTTTTCTACGTGAATTTTGAACAAATCTCAAAAGCTAATTTTGAATGATTATATATCCAGTGCATTTATTATCAATTACACTATCTCGATAATAGCTGAAATTTCTTCATAAGAGATTCTTCACGGCTAATTTCTAATCCATTCCCGGAATCTGATTGAAAAAAGAATCATTCTATGAATTTTGGCGAAACAACTTGATTTTGATCATTGTAAGGGCTTAAGAATCGTTACAAACTGTAAGACACCTCTTTGCCTATCCCTATCAATTAAATTAAGCCTTCTAGGAACATGAATACGTTGAACACAATTCTTATGCACATATATCGGAAAGGATGTAATTTAATATGATTTAACATTTACCACAGAATTGTGAAAAGATGAGTGGTACGGTTAAAAATTTCACAAATCGACAATTTTTTTTTCTACATACTTTAAAAACGTTCATATATGGACAGTTTGATTATCCTAAACAAATACTGACAATTTTAGCCAGTCTTCAAAGCAATAAATTAACAAAATTTCCTGTAGCAAAAAACAAATTAGAGAAAATTATATTTCTCTGATTTAGAGAAGTATAATATCAGAAAGTATGAACACTTTACGAACGATTAATTAACGAAGAAAACAATAATAAGAAAAGCTAATAAAAGATTATTATACAAAAAAAAAAGTTACTATTGTGGAAATATTAAATACACGATTAGGAGTGTCGGTCAATTTCGATGATTATAAAATCTGTCCGATTCCATCTTATCAAATAAGTCATTAATTACAGTATCTGTCAACTCGGGAAATTAGATTCACTAAAAATAGCTTTTGAGAGATATACCAGCTCAAGTGTTCTCTTTCCGTGTCTTTCAAACATCAACAGCACATTCGAATTCAAGCTGCACCGAAAACTGCATATCGCATTGTGAACGAAATTACTTTTTTTTTTGAAGTTTTGAAATTATTTGTTGGATGAACATAAAGTAACTTCAAACTGGAAAAAAATAATGATGAAAAAAAGAAAAAAATAATGATAAAAGTGCTAGAAAAGTTTGTCTCAGATCAATTAAATATATTATACATATATTGAAAATTAAACAAATAGCAAAACTTTGAAAATGCAAGACAATGTGAAGGAATATGAGAACAACCCTTAGGATGAAAAAAGGCAGTGCAGAACGAAGATTTTATTTTATTAAGGACGAAAGAAGTAATATTAAAAGAAAAAACATATACAGAAGATGATAAGGTTAAGAAAGCAAACATCTTTCGTTTGAACCGCTCTACAATTACAACTGTGGGCGTAGCAAGAAAAATCTTCTGTGCACAATGACGTAAATATCGTATGAAATAAGTGAATCAAGTGAAAAAAAGTTTTAATGACGAATTGAATCAATTAGAATGCATGTTCTCATATTTTATCTTTAAAGACAGATAGATTTTGTGTAACATTCTGCATACGTAACAAATGTTTCATTTTTCGCATGATGATAACTGATATTAATGAGCTGAAGAGATTGGAATGAAATAACAAAATTATGCACCTTAGAAAAAACTAGCATGAAAATTGAAAGCATCAAATAAAATGGCATAAAAAAGTTCGTTTTTTTTTTCAGATCATTAGTTAATCTAATTATTAAAAAACAATTCAAATTAAACAAATCAAATTCAACAGCATATCGGAAAGAAGATCGGAAAATATTCAAGTGATAATTTCCATTCAATGAAAGAAAAATAGCAAATATAGAAGCTTATATGTAAAAAAAAAAAGCATTAAACCCAAAGCATTATTAAAGTGCAAGAGAAAAGATCAGTGAAAATTTAAAAAAAAAAAAGAAAAAACTTAAATGTTTATAAATTCCTCCATTACTTCTATCAGTGATGAATAACTCGGATGCTTTGTAAACCAGCACCTACCAAATGTCGTTCAAAAGGTGTAGATGTTGTAGCATTCGGAATGTTCGATGTCGCTGCATTATTTTCGTTTAGAAATTTTTGCAAATCAATTGCTTTTGATCCCACACGATTTATTGAATGAATAAATCGATTTTTATGTATAAGGCATGAAAATATTGTAAATACCACTACAACGGGTACTGAAATGAAGGAAGACATTGATATGAGTTGAACAAATTACATTCAAATAGATAGAGTTTAAATAAATTAAAAAATATTTCGAAGGAATATAAACCTTTATATCAACTTAAGTGTGCAACTTTTAAAGTAAAATTACAATTTACAACATTTTTTCATCATTAAAGATTCTATTTTATTTCTTGACTGCTTCTTTGCTCGATATATCATCCATCATTTCAGAATTAAAAATTCCTGACAGTAAAATAGCTTATTACTTTATCACGCATTATCAAGCAATAGTTAACATCGATAATACTTCATTTGGGAAATTGAAAAATTCCTAGAAATTAAGAAAAAGTGTCGCTTGCTTACTGAGCATAGCAGTGGTAATATAAGCAGCAGTAATATAATTGACCGCATAAAATTTCACAAAAAATATTATACCAATTTCAATAAGAAACAATATTAAACCAATACATGTACTAAATAACCATGATAAATCGATATAGAATCTGAAATTGAAATCCATGAATTAATATCTGCAGAGTGATGCAAGAGCATTAAGTATATTGGAAAGTTTCATTTTCAATGTAAAAAAAAAAAAAAAAAAGGATGAAAAATATTTGAAAGAATTATGCATATGTAGCACAAAACACAAAATAAAATATAACTAATGCAACAGAGATTTTGATGCTAAAAATATTGCTATCATAAATTTTAAACTAGAGACTAATCTTTTTCTTACTAATGATTTTTTGTCTCATTATTATGTTTCTCTAAACTTTATTAAACTCTCTAGCAATATTTCTCTAATTGATTCTTCCAAAATCAAATAATTGTTGGTGAACGAACTTACTTCAACCGGATATGAGGTGAATCTTGCGTACAACCATTCGCTTCAATGTAAGGTAATATACATGTTGACATCATTAGTGCAAGAAGATGAACGGAAACAAGAAGTGTTGTCACCACTCCAAGTGTTATTAAGAGAAAAGGTGGCGTCGTTCGCTCGTACTGCAATTCCACCAAGGCAACCTGGACATAACGAAATATATTAATCTTATAACAGTTTACTTATTAAATCAGAATCAGTATCCAAATTAAATCTAATAAGCGGAATGTTAAATGAAATAATATCCAATATTGTCAATGTTTGACGGCATATTATTAATTTACTAAATTTTACCAAGAAAGAAACTTTCACAGCACTCGAACTAAAGTTTATGTTGCTGTATCCAATCATTGATTAAGCTATTTAGATTTTTATTATGCTTAATATTTATTGGTAATAAATTATATTGGTAATATTGTTCGAGAAAGCTATTATTATAAAATCATGCACTAGATCTAGTTGCGATGTCGATTGCTTACATTTACCACAAAATCATAGAAAAATTTATTAAAATCAAAATAGACTACTGATAAAAAAAAAAAACAATCATCGAATAACCATGTTAACGCAAGTCTTCTAATTTTAATTTAAAATTCTAATTCTCAGTAAAATTTAAAATTCTATCTCAAGAAAATCCAATTAAGATATCAGAAACAGAAAGCGAATATGAAAAATCAGGAAAGATCTAGTTGCTGTTGAAACAAATACAAACTGTTCAAAAAGATAAAGAGTTCAAATATTTTGAACTCTTTATCTTCACTTTCATAATATTTCCTTGTTTCTTCTGCTACATTCGACATAAACAGATTAACTCAACTAAATCCGGATAAGAAAAAAAAAACAACTGGTTTAGTTATAATAATATCGAGAATCCTGAAGTAAGAAATTTGCACCACAGTTCATAAATATATATATCAATTTTATGGTATTGTGGAATATGATGTTACCATATATTATCCGACATATGTTCTGTATGTATCACCTTATACTGGGACACTTCGATCAAATTATCTATAACCGAGAAAAAGTAAAATATTACATTCCAAAATTTGATTAAATTTATCCTATACTTTACTTACCATAGCAAAACCTGCCAATAAAGCTGATGTTCGTGAACTTGCTTTAAGTTGTGCTCGACTGAGATCATACCGATACTTTTCAAGAATTGATAATTCACCACGATATCTGCAAAAAGTATCGTCATTTGAAAATATAATCCGAAGTATAATCAACAAACAGACCTTTCATCTAATATCACAGCTTTTTCCTTTACTACAACACCATTACTTGCTGCTGTTGTTGTTGTTGTCGTTGTTGGTGTTGCTGTTGCTGTTGCTGTTGTTGCTGTTTTTGTTGTTGTTGTTGTTGCTGTTGTTGTTGTTGTTGTTGTTGTTGTTGTTGCTACCGAAGTTATCATAGTTGTTGATGACATGTTATGGTAATCAAAATCATGATAATGTGGTAAAGTTGATGTAGGAAACATATGAATCGGAAAGTTATTCGAAATATTTGCATCAATTATTGACAATGGTCGATGTGATGAGAAGCGTACAGTATTCGTCGAATGGTTGTTATCCATATGGGTCATCTGCTTGTTCACATCAAAATCAGCTAACTGTTTGCTTTTCCGCATATTAAAGCATGAATCATTGATTGAAATGGTATGCAATGATTGTAAACCAACGAAATTTTGCGATGATACATTTGCTTCTGTTAATAGGCTACGAGATAAATCATTTTCCCGTATACCTAATTTCGAATTTGTTGGAATGTTGGATGTTGAAGAAATAAATCTGCGATTTTTATACAAACCACCATTGCTTGTTGGGATTTCGATACTTTGATCAATTTTTCCTGATTCTGATCCCACTGAAGTAGATATCATTTCTTGAAATCCTGAATTTTCTCTCGATTGTGCTCTTTTTCCTGTTGGTAGCAATAGTAAAAACGGTAACACTGTTATTTGTTAATTTGGCATATTTCATAGAGAAAATTTTCCAAAGGAAAAATATGAAAGGCTTAAAACTGGAAAGAGACAAGCGATAGCAACGAAGCTATAGTAGCAAAGCAACTAATTAAACGATCATTTACCAGCAAGATTAGCTTTATAGAAAATAATAAGATAGTGTTACATCGTTATCATTTATTGCAACATATATGACTTCTCGTGTAACGGCAACAACTAACAAAAATGTCATTACCAGTAAAAGCAAGCTAAAATCTGTCGCTTGATGGAAAAAAAAAAGTGCAATTTAATAGAAATCTTTACACCATCAATTTCTTAAAAAATTAAAAAAGGAAAAATCAAACTTTCATATGACTAAAAATAGAAAATACTAAGGATAAATATATTAATCTGAAAAAAAGCTAAGCATATAAAAAAAAGATATGAACTATAAATGGATAAAATTCAAATAGCAATGAAAAAACTGTATTCAAACATGAAAATTTCATGGAATTGCATGTCTGCTGAACAAATACTACAATGCATTTTGATGATGATGCTCCGATAACTGCAAAATTTTACTTTCAAAATAAATATAGGACATTTGCACAAAAAAAAAAAACACAAAATTTTGACTTTGAAAATAAGATATAATGCGTTTTTTTTGAAATAGTTTCTAGATTATAAAATTACATTTTACTGAAATTTTTATCAGTGTGATGTCAGTAAATATAAGGAACATTGCTATTCTTTACACCTGTTATTCTTATCGCAATAACAAATGTTAAGCAAACAATGAAAAACCAATCGTTTTTTACTAACTACTGATTACTATTTAAAATGGAGCTATTTAAAATCCCAATGGTACTTAATTAATGTTCGATAAAGAAATTTGGTGAGGAAATTTTTTTTCTTGTTCAATAAAAATAAATTTCCCCATTGATAAAAAGCTTTAATCCTGATAAAAATTATAAATCAACAAAAAAAATCAAATTGAAAATATGAGAGGAAAAAAATTGATGATGCATCGCTATAATAGAACTGAAAAATATGCCTAATCTAAAGCTATGTTCAATTTTAACGTTAGTAAAATTAAAATATACATTTGAAATTAAGCAAAGATTTGACTTTAAAAAACTAATGCTATTTCAAAGATGGAAAAAGACACAATCTTGGAATAATGTATTTGTTTGCAGAGAAAAAAAGAGCCTGAACAATAGAAAAGCTTTAAAACATAAAAATCTAAAAAAATGGCATAAAAAAATGGCAAAGCTTACGGAAAGAGCATAACATTCCTCTCTTTCGTCTTTCTTACTTTTCGTCAAAACTGTAAAATAAAAAATACGATTTCCAACTGACTTTTTAATTTTGCAATGGTCAACTTATCCTTTTTACGCAAACAATGACAGAAAAAACGTTTTGCGATATCTCTCATGGGTAAAACTGTGCCACCATTTTCAATAATACTTAAAAATTTATTTTTAACACCAAAAAATTTCTTCTTGATCAAAAACTTTTATTTAATGATATAACATATCGAGCGGCAGATCATCATTTAATACCTAATGTTCTATGATTTACTGCACAATTATTTTCATTAGAAATACCGGGTATTAATTAAATATTTGGATAAGCATTGAAAATTCATACTGGAAAAAAAAGTAGAACATAAACAACAATATTAGTCATTCCAAATACTAAATTAAACAGCTTCCAATAAGAATATTCAACTTGCAGATAATAAGTAAAAAAGAAAAAACAGAATCACTAATTGCATATGGATGTATGCTATCACGAAACCAAAAAAATCATGATTACAAGCAGCAACAATTATTACGCCAATTTTTAAACACTTACTGTTTTTGTAAATATAGCAGAGGACTCATTGGTGCATTGGAAGGTGGTGATGAATCCGCTGCCTCATAAATTACTGGAACATTTCCTGAAAATTGCTGTTCCGTTTCGTTTTAAGTTAAGAGATTATTTATAAAATACAAAATGAAGCAGAAGTCAAATAGATCGTAAAGCATGCATTTGCATATGATATATCCGCTTGATTACTTTGCAAATTTACAATTTCCATTTTATTACCAGTTTTCAAGTCTATAAACGTCGAAAGAAGCAACTCATAGAAT
>UPTC01001852.1:0-12329 GCA_900537255.1 Acanthocheilonema viteae | reverse complement strand
TTAGTTAACTGTTAGTTATTATATTACTTCCAATATTGATTTTCGATATAATTCTGTAAAAAAGATCGGTATCAATTATTAAATACACACTTATTTTATCACTCTCAAATATTTACCCTATTAAAACGTAAAATGAACATGATGCCAAATTTTGCATAATGAATGTTATCATCCACTAAAATTATTTACATGATTTTATTTTTTTAGAATTAATTTTTCTCTAAATTTTAATCTTTATTATTCGCAACTGATTATTTTTGTTAAATAATTTATTGTTTAAAAATTATAAATATTTAAAATTGTTGAGGGAGAAAAAAAAACAAACAAACAAATATTGTATTTTAATAAATTTTATATGATCATTAATTACATAATTCGTTTCTATCATTTATAAATTTTCTCTTTTTTTTTCTTTTTTTTAACACTTTTGAAAATGTCTCGTACAAAATGAAATATATATTTCAGTGATTGCAATATAATTTAAAGTTAGTTTAATCATTGATTTAAAAAGTTCGAATTTTTTTTTCCCTTCTTTTTCTTTTACTCTCCCATAATTACTATAATCCAAAAAAAATTTGAGATTGCGTTTGTTTTTTTTTTTAATTATTATTCTCGATAAATTTTTCAATACTATGAAAAAATTGAGCGAACAAAAAAAAATTCTTTTTTTCTTAAAAAATTAATAAAAATTACAGAGAGAGAGAGAGAGAGAGAGAGAGAGAAAGAAAAGAAAGAAGAAAAAGAAAATAGAATAATAATGAACAGACGTATGTAATATGATTGGATTTGCTAAATAAATGGCATTTTGTAATGGACAGAATAGGGAAGAAATGATCTGTGTTGAGTGATGACGTCAGGAGGTTTCAACTTTTGAGCTACGCTGATCCATACTTCTTCCCCATGCAAGCTTACACACACACACACACACACACACACACACACACACACACACACACACACACCCTAACAGACACACACCCATACACCTAACTGACTGATTTATTCTTGATTATAAGTTCTGGTTGAGATGGATGATATACGGGATAAGGAAGAACAGGCGCGTTTTACCCTTATCCGGGGAGGGGGGGATTCATTAGGCTTCTTCTTCATCTTCATCCTCTTTTTCTTCATCCTTTCTCTTTGCCAAATGAAATGGAAAGCCTTTAAAACATTCATTGAGCCAGACAGATGATGATGATAATGATGATGATGATGATGATGATCATCATCATCATCATCATTATCATCAGATAATCTTTGTTTGAAAGAATGCCACTTTAACTACCCGATCGAATGACCAGAACGAGAAGGAAAGTTTCTAGCACTGATCAATGGTATCAATTTCAAGCTTTCGTATTTTTCACTATCTTCTTCCATCCTCATCCTTTTGATTCATAGGATGCCGATTTTATCATTCTTCATCCAATTAACCTCTTTCTTCATTTTCTCTCTCTCTCTCTCTCTCCCCCTCTCTTTCTCTCTCTTATACCCCTGTTTCTTATATTTCCCTCTTTCAGTTCTAAATTATATGGCAGCTAAATCACAGCTGACTTAAGCAATATATAATAAAACAAAAAAAAGAGAAAAGTACGACTTACAGATATATTGCATGCTTTATTGTTTTACAAATGAGGTCAACATAGGGGTCATCATTTTTTTTTTTAAATATTCAAAATAAAAAAGATAGAAAGAAAGAAGCATGAATTATTCCTCAATACAACAATTATTCACGAAATACTTTTTTGTTAGAAAATTAAAGTAAATTAGTAAAATTAAAAAGTTAGTTTCTATTATTTTTATTATCAATGTTAAGAAATTAAATTATTACGATATGCATATATAATTGTCAGTTTTAAATTGACTTATTTAATGAAAGAATTTAATCATATCAGTATTACTTGAGCTTTACTTTTTTTTCTTTTTCAAATTATAATTTTGATTGAAAATCCATTTTGCTCAAAATAACAAATCTTTACCAATTAAGTTAAATTATTTGCATATAACGGAATTGTCACAGAAGTTAATTATGATGATGAGGGAAATTTGCATAACGGATTATATGGATCACGGAATGTCGCATATTGAAAACCTGACCGAGATAAACATGGGCCAACCTGATCAATCCTTTAAGTATACATACCTTTTCTTTATACAAATATGTATCCCGAGGATAAGATTTTGACTCATTTTCTGTTGAACAAATTTTTAACCTTAAATAACCTTTATATGATTTCATGTCAAATTTTTATTTGAAGGAACAGATTTCATACCCAGAAATTGTAGTTGCGCGAACATATAAAACAAAAGAAACAAGAAAAATTCAATCCCTGAATAATTACTTACCACCAAATTAAATTCCAACTACGACTATTTTTATTTGATGAAACAGATTTGAAGAAAAAAAAAATTACTTTAATGATTGCAAAGATTTTCACAATTAGTATTCATCAATAATCTTATAGCTTTAAAATTGTTATTTATGAAACAAAATGTAGTAACAAGTTGGCGCAATGTGATACACCAATGAAGAGGTAAAATTTTATTTACTCAGTTACGGTGCTGACTAACGAAGACCGCCTTATAATTGACGAAGTGGTGTTTTCTCACGGGAGCAAATCCATTCTCAAATACAAAATCAAACAAACCATGCATTCTATATACTATCGCCGTAATTTCAAACTTAATTGAGGTATTTCATTTTTAGAATAACGATAAAAATTACGAGATAAATTCATCCGAATCACCAAATAGAAATCATCTTTCATTTTCATCCATTCTCAATCTCATTCTTAATTTCCCCTAAATGCTATCTGATTTCTAACTTCTTCTAAAAGTCTATTTAAATATATGTCCATTATGATATTTTGCAATATTCTATACCCATACTTTCTACAAATAATTTTATTCTTTGTTATGATACTTGCAAACTTAATCAAACTTCGTTCCTTTGAAGTATTTCCGAATTTTAATTCATTAATTTAGTTTTGGTTCATTTATACTATTCATTGCTTTCAAACTAGAACGGCCTAATCTAATAAAACTTCTCATACTATTTCCAGCATTTAATTCTTTATGAATTTTTAGAATACAATAAAATTTTGTAAAAATTCACTTTGTTAATTCATTTTTCGTTTGCAGATAGCACGATTTGGACAAGAGGGAAAGGTTTAGAGTATATGCCATGAAAGTTTTGAGCAGACTAATGAGACTAATGAGCGAAAACAAAGCAATCTGAGTCATAAAAAACTTATCAGTTGAATTAATTAAACAAAGTTAATAATCATATTGTGACCGCTTTAGGAAGACAATTGTGACCCACGCGTAATCCTCCCATCATCATATGATAATATTTCACGTTAAATTGACGAATAATCAAAATTATCAATCTATTAAAAACCGCGGCACATACTTTTTTTTACTGCTTTAAATGAACGCAACAATATGAATTTATTCTTTTTTTGAAAATTCAAACCAATTCTTTTCGTTCAAATTGGGCAAATTTGTATACAAGAATGCTTTCCTGATAACAATTATCTCTCTTCGAATGAATTATACGATTGATTACAATATTATTATAACTTAATAATGTTATGTAAAACATTTACCGGACCACACTTAAAAGTAACACAGCAGCATAGCGAAAACCAGAATAATAAAAAAAACTCTGGGAGGTAAATCACTCAACAAATCATCCAGAAATTCGACAAGCTCATCGCTTCTTGCTTTATCCATCAAAATCAAAATACCAAAATATCCAGGTGTTCCTGATAGCTGTATCTCCATGGAAAGATAAAGTTACAACTATAAAGTGTATATGATCAAGCAATGGTCCCATGAGGAAGCATCTTTTAACCATTTATTTCAAGATCACTTATGTGATGTGCGAAAAGATTATAAATAAAAATAATTAAGGAAAATAAAGAATTCAGGGATAGAAGTTAGTGTAACTTACATATTGCAAAGGATGATAAAATGATGCACCTATTTACCATTCATCTCTTTTAATATTCAACAAAAAGTGATACAGAAAAAAATAAAAAATTAAATAGAATTTCCGAACAAACAACAAGGCAACAATAATCATTCGTCTGCATGATATATGAAAGACATCGCAAAATGATTAAAATACAGTGAAAATCAAATAACTTCTTAAAATAAACAGTATGCAGAATAAATCTTTTAAATCCTATACACATATTAAGTAATACTTTAGCAATGCAATATTTAGAACCTGGTTTGAATCCAATTGTCCTTCATAGTGACCGGATTGAAGAATTCATATCTCCTTCGGATAGAGATCTGCAATAAATATTTCCTTTTGTTTCATGAATTAGTTCATTGAATGATTTGATTTCATGGAAATGATTAGAAAATAAGTTTTTGACTTTTGCTTGGTTTCACAAATGGCAGCATTATTAATTCCGAGAATGGAAATGTAGCGAGAGTTAAATTATTCACAAAAAGCTTCAAAAAGTTAAACAAAATATGTTCAAATTTAACTTCGTCCTTTTATCGATCCCCAATGCCCTTTTTCGAGTTTGTTCTTCTTTCTCTTCTCGTGCTTTTCGCAATGCTAAACGAACTAATATCGTATCCACTTCACGTTGATCAGGTTTTCTGCTATCCAATTTTACCTAAAACATTCTAAACAATAAAATGTAAACGGTATTCAGAAGGATTGCAGAAGCCAAGCGCAATATATGCTAGTGATGGTAGTGATTGGACGTATCTGGAATATATGGAAGATATAACCTATCAGGATAATACGGATAACCTGCACTTGTCACTACTGGCTATCAACTTCATGAGAACTAGGTTATCTGTATTATTCTGATATGTCATTATCCTGACATGGTCATTCAATAGTCAGATAGTTACTATCTTCATGTTCATTTCATTCGATATTCAAAGTCCTAAAAGTAATTTCAAGACTTTAATATAAAAACCAATTAGTTGAAAGCAAAAAATTGAATAAAGCACAGGAATATACATAAAACGAGACTTTTTATTTTTTAATGAAAATTCAAATCAAATAAATAACCTCGGCAGCTCTTTCTCCAAAGTGTTCCAAAACTTTTATCCTGTATTCGATAATTTGCCGGATTGGATTGCCCCGCAAAATTAGATGATCTAAACAAGGAAGAGTACCGACTGCTCGAATATCATCAGGAGAAGCCACAATGTTGTCAGCCAAATCCAGAAACTCCAAAGAATATAATTTATGTAATCCTGTAAAAGAAGACATCAGATCATAAAATAATGTTGAATGGAGAACTAAAACAACACTATTTGCACAAGCTTTTATTATAATGCGGTAAATTAAGCCAAGCACGACTATAATTTAATTTTCTAATGATCTGATATAAGCAAAGGTACCATTAAGTGTAGATATTTTGTTGCCAGCAAGATACAAGCGTTTTACATTACCCAGTTTCGTATACCACATATCCAAATCTTTAATAGCATTATGTGAGAGATTAAGTTCAGTCAACATCGTGAGATGTTGCAAATGATCTCCAATATTCGTGAGAAGATTATGTGATAAGTTCATTTTCCTTACCAAATTCAGCAAACTCTGTAATTCATTATAATTGCTGAATAGTATAAAAGAAACCTTTAAAAACATATTCAAAAATTCAAACAAAGAGATCCTTTAAATTAAACAGCAGTTCAAAATCACTAATTAGATCACGAATAGAAAATTATAGCAGTAGTTTCTCTACAACTGTTTTCAATCTATTTAGTTGATTACTTTTTACTTAAATTCATAAACTGCATTTATCCATCATAACTTACAATGCTTTCATCAATTTCTTCAAGTTCGTTGAATGAAAAATCAGTTTCTTCAAGAGAAGACCATTTCTCTTGATTTTCAATTGGCAACATCTCATCAGGTTCTAGCAGAAAATCCTTTAAAATAATAAAATAATAAGATTCTCCCCTAAAAAAACCAATGGGTGCAGCCATGATTTTTTTCCTTCACGTAAAGATGAGAAAAGTTACAATGTTCCAATGGATATGAACAGCTGATTAATAGAATTCAAAAACAAAACCAACAGAAAGTTTTTTCATGGAATAATGAATGACCACGCGTTTACATGTACTACGCACCGAATATAAATCATGAATCATGCGCACATCAAAGTCGCTTATCTGAAATGATGGTATGTTATTTAATTAGACGGTTCTTCAGAATTAGTCAAAAATACTGAAACACTCAATTTTATATCCAAAACTACTGTTAATAATGTAAAATTTACCCAAAGCGCTGCAATATTTTTGCAAAGATTGAGACCGAACGGTAGGGAATTCCATATGATATTCGATGTACCCACATAACCTCGAGCGCCTCGAATTTTTAAATTTCGAACATTATGTAGAAATTCTACATAATTTGCAACATCCGTTTTTCCATCACCTCAAACATATCAATAATTAATAGTTTCTTTCATGAAAACAATTCTGCAATCTTTTCTTTTAGGAAAACAAAAATCTAATAATTTTCAGTGCTTTCTGAGAAAGAACAGTAATTCAACAATTTTTTTGTTTCTTTTTTTTAATGTACAGTATCTTACGAACCGGAAAACTGTGACCCAAAAATTTTAAACAAAAAACATGCCATTTGTTGTTGGTTCAGCCAATTTCATCCTTTCTGTGATGGCATACAGCTCAACCGGTGTGAACTCGAAATATTTTGGCTTTTTTGTTGCCGACTGCAACCATTTTTCACCAGATGTTCCAAGTTTCAGCGAGAGATCCTCAACAATTGCATGCACTTCCTGAAAAGACATTCCTCACTAATAATGTTTTATGTCATTTAATGACAGCAACAAATTGAAAAGTCCTCACAGCACAGCACATCAGTTCGAATACCATTTTGAAATTCTTTTGGAGTGTTTCAAGTAAACTTTAATTCCTACTTTTTTTTGGGAATATCTTAGATGAATCAACAAAGAAGATTTTCGAGAGATATAAATTTGACAATGATCATCATTTGGCTTCAAATGCAAAAAATATGATACACCGCACTATGAGATGTATCATACAAATCTTCGCATTAAACTACCAATTTGATTAATGAAAAAGGTTAGCATTGGTAATATCTGTTCAATGAAATGAACAAATTATGGGTAAAAACAGAGAAAACGAAGAACATTTCCTCTTTCTCACAGCATCACATCGATATGTTGAAAAAAAAAGGGCTCTTTTTTTTGGGGGGATTTCATCCATCCAATATTAACAAATCCTTAAAATCTCCCAAGGTCTTTTTTCCTTTCTTCTTTCTTTGAAGTTTACCCTTCTCATCTAGAAAAACATCTCAATTTCCCCAGAGTCTTTTGAATCTTTCACTAAAAAACACATTTCATTTTGGCAAAAAATTTGTTGAAGATTTCTAAAAAAAATTTTTTCTAAAGAAAATCAAAAATTTTCACTTTCATAAATATTTGAAAAAAAAAAAAATATGGGAAATCCATCTTTTATCCATCAATAATGCACTAGTTGATCACAATACTGATTACTGAAATCATTCCTTCCCTCTCTTTCTATTATATAACGAAGATAACAAAATCTCAAATTATAATTCCAGCAGTCTTAACAATCAATCCAGTGTTATAGCAATTTAGTTGAGCAAAAACGAAAAATATAACGTTCAAATTTTTTGCAGTTATTATTAATCACTTTGAATTCTCTCATTTGCCTATTAATAAATGCAGGTTTCATCTCTTCAAATTCTGACACATATATGAAAGATTAATATTCACTGACAGTAGAAGTGAATTTTGACATATGTATTATAAAGGCTTAATGCCCAGTGACAGCATATGTAATGCATCCATTCAATCAATCACTACTACGTTTAGGCAATTTTTCCTTTTGCTAATACTTCCGCCCAGTTTTTCAACTATATATACTTCTATATATTTACAATAAATTTTTAGTCAGTGAGAATTCATTTCAAATTCATTCGAAAATTTGAAAATTTATTAAGTTCGTTCCGGCAGCTGTTTTCAAAAGGAATCAACAAAAATTGATAAAATTAAAAAAGCTGATTACTGAAGAATGTTGCTTTTCATAACATAATGAATAGCATTTTGCTAAATTGGTTGTTGTTATTTTTATCAAATTTCAAATTTCTTTCAAACAAGTAATCCCAAATGACTTGATTGACATAAATGTTATACTAAAATTTGGCTTCTTAAATGCTAACAGTAGTGAGTTGCAGTCAAATTTTCAGATATTATTGAAAATATTTCTTTATTAGCATTAAGTATTTCGAAGATAAACTGTCCAGACTACAAGCACTTTGATGCCTAGGAATAAATAACATAAATTACAGTTTCGTGTTTAAGGATAGAGAGAGAGAGAAAGAAAGAGAAAGAGAGAAATGAATATAATAACAATCACAAAACATATCAATTAGGGTATTTCAAGCTTATGAATTACCTATTAACATATCTTTGAATATTTGCTTACTATCCTTTTCATTCTATGCTATTAATCCCTAAAGTGTTATTAAAATTGGACACGAAAAGGTTATAAGTTCCAGAAGGTTCCAATGATCACCCATCAAATATACTGCAATAAACACAATCTAATTCGTTAATCCATTCCTGTATGTGTTTCTTAGCATAACAATAACGATAATAATAATAGTAATTGCAATTAAAGCTAGTATGAAAGCTTTACCCACTTCAAGCGGCTCCTTTAAACTCTATTCATACAATGCCATTGCATTGCCAATAGCTCATAAATCAGAACTTCGATTTGGATTATAAAGTAGTAATATAAGTGTCACTCTGTTTTTGATTTACTTTATAAGGATTAAATTTCACCTTTTTTTTTTTTTAACTTTCTCCCTATATACACATATATACATGCAATTGCAATAATTAATTATATGTATTTACGGGTAAATATGAGGCATGAAGCTTGTCTCCACCTTCTTCTTTTTCCCTCCCTATATATCCCCCATTTCCACTTCTTCACACTTCCATTTCATTCTCTTCTGTTATTTCGAACTCTGCTATTATATTGATTCTAACAAACCAAGCACGGCTCTCTATGCTTCTTCGTCAAATCCTAAATTCACTATTATATTACTACTCTAGTACTATTAATACTGCTATTCCTCCTCCTCCTCCTCCTCCTCTTACTACTACTAATACTACTACTACTACTCTACTACCGCTACTCCTACAACTATTCCTGCTGTTACTACCATCTCCGTTACCATCATCATAACACTCAGTCCCCCTCCCCCCAAACGGGACTAATAAAACTTCGACGGCCGATTGAATGACCATAAAGAAACCACCTGCTATTGTGACGCTTAATATTGATGGAGGTATGCATACATTTTAAATTTAGAATCAGTAAGTGTTATAAGATCTTAAATTTGGGAATTACCAAGTCTCGAAGTTTATATTAATGTAAATAAAGAATTTACAAACAATTTGAACGTTTCCCTTCCTTACATTACAACTACAGTTTTATTTTGCTTACCATATAGCAGAGTCTAATTCTACTTTTGTTTTCACATTCTTGTTTGATTCGTAAATTAATGCAATAACAATGGTCCAAAATTGTGTGTACTCGAATTCAAACTTATTGTAATCAATTCTTAAAATCATTAACGAATTTTTGAAATTTGCTCCCTTTAATATACTTAACAAGATTCATGCATCATCTACTTCGGCACTTATTTTATTAACAGAAGTGTTATATATTGTTCAGGAATAACTAATACATGTTCATCTCTTTCCCTCTTTCGCTTTCTCCTTCATTTCCACTCAGAGCTCTACTATATACGAGCCAATTCATTCTCTCATGAATTACATAGAATTTGATTAAAATGCTAAAGGAAGTCTGGAAATGCACCGAGATATTGGATAAATATGTTTATGCATGAATGTATCCCATCTTGTTCGGACCGCATTATCCTGATTCCTTCCATCCATATATTTATATATAAATAAACTTCTATTGACACTTTTTTTCTTTGTTCGACTATAATTTATGTTTACTCGTAATAAATAACCGTTCTGGTGCAGTAAAATAATAGATAAATATAAGGTGCTGCTTAAAACCGCGGTAAAGAGAAGAATAAAAAAGGGAGGACTGGATGCAAACGACTAGTAATTATCCTCTTTAAAGATTAAAAACTTTTTTTTTGGTCTTTTTAAAGTGATTTCTAAATAAAAACTCGAAGTCAAAACTCGGCAGACCCTTGATTTTTTTCCTCTTGTTTATAAGTCACTAATCCTCAGCAGTAGTACTTACAGTAACACTTCAAAATTTTATTTCGTTTTGTTCATTAATAATTAGCAGAGTAACTATATATTCGAAACAGCTCCACTTCAAATTCATATCGCTGTTTTAAGAGTTTTTCAGTCTGAAAGAACATCTACCATCATCTATATCACTGTACTAATTTATTGCAGATAAATACGTTTTAGACCCATTCGAGATCATTCATTCTGCCTTCCGTTTAAAAATCCAATCTTTACTCAAAAGAATTTTCCGTTTTTTTTTCTTAAGTTTAAAATGTAAAATTCCTTTACTCTTATCTGTTTTCTTTTATTGCACGCACTTTTAAATTACTTTTTATTTGAATTATTCGTTCACCTCACATATTCTACATATCGATGAATAGTTAATTCCCTTCTCATTTCATTTTTTAACAATTCTGCATCACAAAATCAGGCTAATTTTCCTTTTCTGAATCTGCTTAATAGCTGAATCGCCCTAATATTTTTTAGCTTGGATAAAGCATGAATTTAATACAATATAACAACGATATTAAGGAATATTTCTCATAATGACTCGTCCAGAAATTCATTAATTTAAAATTCACAATTTTCATGTTACATCTAAATTCGCATTTACAATAAAGTCGAATTGATTTTAAAATAGATTTCACCTTGTCCTCCGTATGAGCATCTACAACTATGATGGTAAAGGTAAGAGCCAACTAATGATGGCATTGAATGATGACCGGTTTGAAGAATGCCCATCATCAAGCTACTCAAATATCCATCATCATCCATTCATGCGAGTTGAAGTGAGCAGAGAGATATGAACAAATGACCGGTGGTTGGAGGTCCAGACATCATTTCAACTCGTAAACAATCTAGTGCGGTTTGAAAAGACGTCCAACGTTGATGATAACACGGTAAGGTCTGCCACAGACACACATATACATACACTTCATACATACTAAACCCACACACACACACCCACACAAATTATTTATATATATATATATATATATCCACAACCTCGCTTATTCATTCACATCAGTAATTTATCGTATAAAACGGGGTAAAATGTTTGTCGCATAATAAAAGCGCTTAACGATATACACACGACCCATAATGTCACGGGAATACCGCTCGGGAAGGCATACATGGTATTATATCGCGAGTGCCAAAACAGAGAGACAAAGAGACAGATCTTGTTTCCCACAACCTCTCTCATCTGTTTTCGAGAATCTCCTCTATACCGGCCAATTTATCTTATCTCGATTACTCCCCTCACTACATCATAATAACCTTTCATAGCTTCTAGCTTCCTCTTCACTTACGCCTTACGCTTCTCGGAGAGGGGTAGCATCGACTCTACGGATCGGCAATGATTATTTATTATATTTATTGTATATATTATTTATTGTATATATATATATGTTTATATGCAATTTTCAGCCTGCCTGTGATATGTAAACCTAGAAAAATTACATATTTGTCACTTATTTGTTGAACTGTGATGTAACCACAATTCTTTCTTATTGTTCCATGACATTATCTTTGTAATGTGGTCACGCTAACAACTGCAATTATAATTGCTTAATAATAGCATACATGTTTAAATTTCTGGTTATGGTCTAACTATATTTTCAGATATGTTTCATTGCTCTCTACTTATTCACTTAAATGTTTCAGAAAACCTAAGAATTCTCAACCTTACCAGTCATATGAATTAAAATGTTTGAGAGAGAAATTTCCACTCGGTCCAACCCATAAATATTACTTCTCCACGTTCATATATTCTGATAATTAGTCATGTTGTGAAACACCAAATTTTCATTTTATAATGAGCTGTAAACTAATTATGCAAGTTCTAATTACAGTAAACTTAGAAAACGGATAGATGAAAATGGATTTATAACTTGTAGATGAAAAATAAAAAATGAATGCAGCAGTTAGTTTGCATATGTTATGTTACAATTGAAAGAGAGATGAAACTTTGCAGAAATTTTGTAATGACAAATTTTAGAAAGGACAATGTCTTCTTACAATCATAAATTGATTTTGAGTGGGTTTTATGTATTA